>CATIWF010109887.1:0-11509 GCA_949630135.1 Balakata baccata
AACGCTTCCCGGCTTTCCAATTTAATTTGAATTTTAACAGAAAAACGCTGTTCATCAAGATGATCTGAAAATGAAGCGGCCGTGTAACATATTAAATATATTAAGAAAATGCCATATGCAAATATAGCAAAAACCATATAAGAACTTGGTTTCAAAGTACATAATTTTTTTTCCTTTTACTGGCTAAAAGATAACAGAGAGATTGGATTTAATATTAAAAAAAAAAACAAAAAAAGTAGCGAAAACCCAAAATGACATTCGTGGGCAGGCATATCCTACAGTTCAAAAAATAGTAAACACTTGAATCCTTGAAAGAGTAAATTTCCTACCCAACACCATAACCGCGATAGGACTGCAAGTCTTCAACTTTTCTCTTGAAAACCCATCTTTTGAAAAAAAAAAAAAAAAAACCACATTCTAGAGACTCACTGATAAATAATAACATTTGGCTTGGCAGACCATTCACAATTTTATAGGCTTTACGGACAAAATGGAAGTTGTAAAACAATCCACATGCCTCACTTGTATCCGTCTGCCAAAGTGTTTCTTATGCATCATGCACCACATTCTTCAGCTTAAAATAGGTGGCTCCTGCTGAATTATGCGGCACTTGTGTTCTCTGGCATGTCCGTCTCCATTGGTTCTCCAGAAGCTGGAGGAACCTCACTGCTATCAGTTCCTGCATTCTCATTGGCACCAGCATTGGCATCTCCGCCTCGTTGATTTTCACTTCCCTGAGGTGTAGCTGGTGTTTCAGGAGTAGCTGGCTTAGCCGGCTTTGGTTTTGTCATTATTGGCCTGCAAACCCTATGGAAAAAATACCACAATTTTCACCACTACACCCAAGTTGAAGCAACAGGGTTTGAAGAAATCCATGTAAAAAGCTATGGAAGATTACACCTTTTTCCCATAGAGAAATCCATTAAAATTTAATTAAATAATTTACCGACAATAAAAACTGACTTTTTTTTTAAATTTATTACACTATATATAAAAACAGCTATAAGACAACAACAATACCTGTCAACTGATTCTGCCTTCCTTCTCACATCAGCTGACAAAAGAACTGGACTAGCATATTTAGGAAGTGAATCCTGATGTAGCTTCTTCTCTCTCAACCAGGCTTCTGCTTCTACACACTCATTCAGAACCTATAGAACATCAAAGCAAGAGGTTCAAGACTGCTGTAAAAAGAAACCAAGTGTAGCCAGAAACAGAGAGACTAGACAATCCATTGTATTACCTTCTGCTTTTCAGCCAAGTCAATGTGGTCAAATTTAGGATCATTCAACATTGCTGCTTCTCTGTAACTATTGATACAATAAACAAGTTGTTCGATGACAGATCCCCTCTCAGAGTATTCCTTGTAGCGCTCTTCAATGGGATCACCTTGCTGCAATTTATGACATGTTTAATTATGCAAATGAAAGAAATTGTCAAAATATGAAAGAAGGAAAACAAGATAAATTACAGGAAATTACTCATCAGCTTGAGAAAAAAAAAAAAAAATTAGGCAGAGTAAATTACCTTTTTGAGCTCTTCAAGCTTGGCAATGTAAACACCTTTAGTTTCATCCTCACCGTCTTCATACAACCAATCTTCAACCTCCTGGAGTTTGGTTGTGAACTCTTCCCTCTCTGAATCAGTGACAAACTCATGGTATTTGTCACTAAGCTGTAAAAATAAAAAGCATTAATAAAATCACACCATGAGCCCATGGCCATCAATCAAAATCATGTGAGAAGGCGGCAAGGAAAATGCACCTTATTCCTCATATCATAGACATAGGCTTCAACAGCGTTTTTCCTGTCTTTTGTTTCTTCCATAACCCGATCCTGCAATGCCATTTCAAACTCCTTTTCTATTGCTTTCTGCACATCCACTGGCTGCATTCCACCATAAACAATCTCTGCCACAGGTATGCTTGTCTTCTTTACTTTCTTCTTTGGAGCCTCAACCTAACCAACATCCAGCAGTGATTCAACCATTAATACAAGGGCAATAACAGCTGTTTCATCTAACAGATGAATTTTTACATGATTATTAAGTTAAAATATAGGCTTACCTTGGTATCTGTTTCCATCTGCGAGGCCTTGTCTCCCGACTCAGGAACTCCATTTTCAGTCCCAGGAGCATCAGCTGTTCCTTTAGCGCCTTGCATGGTGGCATCAGACTCATTAGAACTAGGAGTAGTAGTATCAGCAGGAGTTTCATCAGTGTCCATCTTGGTGGCTTCTTTTGGCGGTTCTTTGTTGACAGGAACATCAACCTCTTCTTTGTCCACAAGCTGACAAATGCGTAAAAGAAATCGATAATTTATCCAAACAAATATCGAAAAAATAAAAAAACAAAAGCTTCACATGACTTACTGTTGCCGAGTCAATGGACACAATTCCATGCAGATTTAGACGAGCCCTAACCTTAACTTTTGACCGCTCACTTGTTGAAGACTGGAATGGCCCAATCTGTAACATTGCATAAAATACAGATCTTAGCAGCTTAGATTTAAATATTAACCATGATAATATAAACATAAGCTACAAAACACTGACTGGTGCAAGCTCACTTCCTACCGTATATGTACTGATCTTAGCAGGCACCTGCAGTTCGCTCACATCGACAGATTGCACATCAACAGTGAATGTCCCTGACCTGTAGAATGTCAAAGCCTTAAAGCTAGGAATAGGATTTCCTTTGGGGAACACAACAGTGTTTTGCTGATTATCAGATGTTCCATTCTGAGAATCTGGACCAGCACCTTTCCATGATAAAGCAACAGAAAATGGGAAGCTCTCATGGACCTGAAAATTAAACAATAAATAATCTCACAAATCTAATTCACAAATGAACCATACAATAAGGGAGAAGCGACAGCATAGAGTGATACAGCTAATGCCTACATCTGCCCACACCACAGCATCCTGGATCCAAACAGATCAACCCCACTCAAACCACAAGTCAAGATTTTAAGATATTTGCAATGTAATAGCAATCTTGGGACTACTTCAAAAGATCGATTTGGGAGCTAAATCATGTTAAAACAACCATACCAATGGTCTTTCTGCAGACCATACAAAGAAATATAGCATGTGAAATGTGGTAAAAAAAGGCCATCACCTGGAACTCTCTCACTTTGAATGTCGGACTGAGAATAGCACACTGCAAGGCACATCCCCTAGCAACACACTCACTGGCATTCATTGTACGTCTGGGTTCCTTCCCAAAGAACTCGGTCAATATCTTGATTATTGCGGGGACACGAGAGCCAGAGCCAACAACCTCAACCATGTGAACATTATCAACTGTCAGCTTAGCATCTTGAAGTGCCTTTTCCAAAGGCCTCTTTACCCGTTCCAAAATTGGAATGCTAATCAGCTCGAACTCATCCCTTTTAATGAAGCCTCTGACATCCTTCTCTTCCATTAAGCATTCAATATTCAAAGGTGCCTCAGGGTTGGCACTGAGAACCTTCTTCAGCTTCTCACAAGCAGCCCTTAGCCTAAGACTAGCCCTAGCATTCTGGAAAACATCAATCTTATATTCTTCCTTGAACTTTGCAGCGAAATGCTGAAACAGAACCTCATCAAAATCTCTACCACCCAAAGAGCGATCAAAAGAATGAGCCAAAATCTTAAGTTGGCCCTTTTTAAATCCAACAATGCACACCTGCATGCTTGCATGTCCAATGTCAACAAATACAACATTCAGTGTATCATTCTCGGGCAAATCAGTCTTATAAATACCATATGCGAGAGCTGTAGCTGTAGTTTCATGGATCAAACGAAGAGGATGTAAACCAGCAATTGTGGCTGCATCCAAAACAGCCCTTCTTTCTAGGTCAGTAAAATAAACTGGAATTCCGATGCAGCAATCTACCACTGCTGCGTTTAAATTCTTCTCAGCTATGCCCTTCAAATTAGATAACACCATTCCTAAAACTTGGGTTGGCGTAAATGTCCTCATTTCACCCAAATACCTTGCATGAATCAATGGGAATCCATCAGGACCTTCAGTTACAGCAAAGGGCAATGACTTAAGATCCTTTTGCAACTCAGGATCTGAAAAACAGCGCCCAATCAATCGCTTAATCTGAGATATAGAATTTTTAGGGTTCATCATAGTTGATGCTGCCCCTGCAGTCCCAATAAACCGTTGTTTATCTCCAAAGCACACAACAGCTGGAGTTTCACGCTTGGATTCATCATTGAGTACAACATCTATCCCTCTTTGCCTTGCAACAGCAACAATGCAACTCTCATTGCCAAAATCGAAACCTACCACACTCATTTTTGCCAACTTCACCAATTTAATGGATAAATCGGTATGGTCCTCACGAAGTATGTAATCACCTGTATAAAACAATTAATAAGCCAACTGTACTAAAGAGCATGTGTATGTGTGAATATGTATGTATACACACACACACATCACCATAAACTAGCATTTAAGCATTTAAAAACAATCCATCAAAAACATCATACAATGTTCTCACTTACATTAAATACTTAAAAATAACCCATTAAATATGCAATCAAGATAAATTAGAAGCTCTTTTAAAAATAGGGAGAAGAATCTAATTTCCGTGTGGAGGAAGCACAATCTAAACATATTCTTAAACCAGAACAAAAGTAAAACCATCTATACATCACATGGCTACAATATTCAAGTATCCATGAAAAAGCAGGATAACACATGCATTCAACAAGAGCATTACAGATAATCAAAGCAACTAATGACAGCAGCTACTGCAAACTTCAACTAGCTACATGGTTTAATATTCGAGTAGACCATCACTCCATCTCAAATATGCGAAGATGCCCAAGGGGGAAGAAGAAGAAGAAGAAAAAAACAAAGAAACAACGAAAGCAGAACAAGATAGTTTAATCATTTTCCTTATTGAATTGTGATAGAAACCAGTTAAAGTAAACAAACAATACTATCATAAAATGAATACAAATAGAATAGCAGATTTTGCTAAAGAGGGAAATGTGTGCCTATCCTAAAACAGATAGGAAAACCCAAACAAATAAATAATAAACAAAGTTGACAAAAAACGGAATTAAAAGTTCAACAATGTGCATAGAGTACGACCGGCAATGTGCATAAATCTATAACAAAAGAACACCGGAGAATGCACATGCAAATACTAATCTAAAGCTTAACCTAACAGATGTATCAAAAAGTATTCTATATTTCTACAACATAAACGACCCAATGAAAATTACCTAGCACAATCAGTACTGGAAACATAACCATCAAAAAAATTTAAACTTAAATTCTCAAATACATAACAAAGAAACGCATAATTAAAACAACCAACTGAAGACGATCATCTAATCTGAGCAAACTGTTGCACAAACAAAAAGACATCTGAAAAGCTAAGTGTTACTAGAACAAAATCAAACGATCATAGATATAAAAACAACATAATAAAGCTAAATCTCGAAAGATAACTCACAGATCTACAAATTACTGACAGAAAACGAGGAAAAAGCAACGGAAACACAGATTCAATTTCGATTAATCTTAAAGAGGCAGAAAGTGAGAAGCTATTGAGTACCTCAAAAGGAGGAAGAGAGAGAGGAGGAGGAGGAGGGTGGCTCCGGCGATTCTAGAAGTCTCTCAAATGAGAAGCAGAGGCGTGGAGAGAAACACTATAAAACCTTTGAGGAGAAACAGTCCGCTCGTAGAATTTTATTTATTTATTTTTTTAAATAAATTACAAAAAGTGTTTCATTTCTTTTTTTTTTTTTTTCTTTAATAAGAAACGGAGGTCATTGAGTCGTCGATGTCCAGGTGGTCCTCGAGGCCTCTAGAGTTCGTGCTTCCATTAGTTCTTCTAGAAAGATCCACCAGCATGTGGATTTTAGGGTATTATATTTGTGATCTGGGCCTTATATTGGGCTTCTAGTCCATGTAGGAAAACGTAAATATTACATTTAAAAACTCAGCTTAAGAAATATTTGGGCCCGTTCAAGCCCATAAACGATGAACATGTCCCCGTGTGATGATCCGGGGATTCGGTATAATATTTTATATTGGTGTTTGATAGTATCAACTGCTTGTCGAAATTGAGTGTAATGCATTGATGGTGACTAGCAATCCACACTGCTATTTCCTACTGCATAGATGCTGATAGTGGCGGAATCACATGTATTTGAAAGTAAATCCTTGCACTTCTTAACTTTTAAAAATATATACAATGTAATTTTCTCTTTAAAAAAAATATTGAAAGTTCAATATATAAATTTTTATATCTTTTGCCTTGTAGTTCTGGTTCTGCCACTTGATACTGACTCTCATTTTGAACTTGCAATTCTTCACCTAATACTTGTAAAATATATGCCAGATTTGAGGCAATTTGATATTTCTTCTTCAATTTGGTTTTCTACTTAGAACCTAATGCCTATCTACTAATACACTCGTAATGGCTATATAAACAATTGATTTTTTTTTTTCTTTTTAGGTGTAATGATGATGTTCAGTTAAGCATGCTATTCTTATTATTGAAAAAAGAAATTAAGCATATTATTCTGAATTAATAAGATGGGACGTTATTTAATTTGTATATCGTGGTTAATTTTGTTGGTTCATGGAAATTGAATTTCCTGCCAAATTCATTGAGTATGCAATAGTGTTATCATTCAACTGCACGAACTTGTTCAAATCAATTCAATGTATTATTTTGCAAATGCCCAGTATTAAATATTCTTTTGACTTCTAGCTTTTTTGAAATTGTTACGGTTGTTGAATTCATTTTTTGTTCCATTTTTGTGGCAAATTCCATGTCTTTTGCTTCTAAGCTTGAGCGATTCTTTTTTTTTAGGTACATAGCTTGAGTAATTCTTCAAAAGTATGAATTTTGAGATTGAATTAAGATTTCTTAATAATCATTTATTGAAATCTATGCATGTGATGCTAAAAAGTGAAATGAAAGTTGTGCATTGCTTGCTTAAATGCTTCAAACCGGAAGGTAAAACAAATAGCAACAAGTGAGGTTAGAACTTAGAACTACACAAGAACGTGAACATATATTTAAGTCTTGCAGTCCCACATCGCTTAGAAACGCTGTCAGAGTTCTACATATGCATATAAAATGTCAGAAATATGTCAGTTTTAAGCATCTTTGCGCTTGGGGCAATGACGCAGCTAGTGAGGTTCTAACCGAGGCGCGTCTATTGCTGGTTGAAAACTATTTCCAAACCCCCTCCCAGGCCTGGGTTCACCTCAGACCGCGGAGAATTTCTGGAAGGGTTCCCTCAGGGGTAAAGCCCTACAATTCTCAGTTAAATGATGTCAAAAGAATAATGGAGAGTAAGATGATGAGAAAGAAGACGTAGTTATCGTATTAATTACTATGTAAGTCGACGGTAACATAATTATAATTTTTATGAACAGCTAAAAAATTAAGCCAATGTACTAAGCACAAAGCAAGCTGTTCTTTCACACTGAAGTATACACATCTGTTTACCACTATTTTTCGGACAAGACTTCTGCTGTACAGGCACATTGTCATGAAAGACGTGGATGAGATAAGATGGAGAGTAAATCTAATAATTACGAGATAGTGATTAACTTGTACAAAATAATTGGTTAAAACAATTGGCATTATATTTTAACACGGTAGTGGTTCAAAATATTAAGACATAAAAATATATTCAGTCTTTTTGTAATTGTTTAAATTTGTCATTTTGCTCTATTTTTTTTGTTTATTTTATTGCTCGCAATTAATTTTTGGTTCATATTGTTTCATGTAAAATTTATAAAAAAATACATGCAGCTGACATGGCAATTGACATAACATTATTGACTAAGTTAAATATTTTTTTATATTACATCAGTATTAAAGAGCCACATGTAAATTTTTACAAACAAAAAAGATAGTAATATGAACCAAAAATTAATTATAGATAGTAAAGTGAAAAAAAAAATTTTAGGGTGCAAAATAGCAAATTTGAACAATTAGAAAGGGTTTTTAAATTCTTCTTACAGGTAAATAATCTATAGCAAAATTGTCAGCCAAACCGGTTGATGTTTAACTGTTAAGCATATACATATTTCTTCTTTAGCCCCTGCGAATTTATGCAATTACCACGCCTCGCTTGATAGAAATATCTTTTCAATTTGAAATTGAAAGAAAAACGTGAAGTATTATATCATGAAATAACAATTGTGTCCCTGCATATTGCATAATTCGGCTAATGCTATTAAATTATTTGCGTTTCCCACATCGTTTTGAAGTTAAGCACATTGACGTGAATCTTATATAATCGACAGAATAATAACAGAGAAATCACGAGCCATGCGGTAAGCACAAAGCGAACTATTCTTTCGCCTTTTACTAAAGAATACCGTGTGCTTGCCGCTTCTTGTGGCATACGACAAATTTTTGGAAGGGCCATTCTGTTTAGAGTTGGTCCTTTACCAGTTAAAGTTCAATCTTAAAAGTTGGTAACATCCATTTTACAAAAACTAGTAGTGCATAATGATTAGTTAATACGACGACGTATCAGTATTCAGCTAACAGAAATAACGAACTACGAACATTTTTCAGGGGCACGGACAGAGATTTCAGGGGCACGGATAGAGAAATTGCAGAGGAGATAGAGAGAGAAATGGCGAGCAATGTGAGGCAAGAGCGAAGGAGAAGAATCATGGATAAAGGAGTCGATCGCATGGCCCTAATCACCGGCCAGATCAAAACTCTCGATGCATCATCCACACCCACTCATAGCCATCATTCACACACCGAATCCTCCCCACCCATTATGTTCTCTCCTGATCATCTTGCCTCAATCGACGGTATCTATTTTTTCCCATCCCTGTTTCCTCACTTTGTAATATCATTTTGGACATTTTTCTTTATTTATTAACGATCTTTTCTTGTTCAACAATGTGATACATTTTTCTTTTGATTTCACATTATTGAGCTAATTAATTAGTTATGACTGCTAATCCTAAAGGAGTCCCTGAACTTTTTATGTTCTTACAATAATTGTCCGGTAGGTTTATAACAAGCGACTTTTTTCCCATCTTAATAAATGTTCCTTTGCTGAATTATGGGTATATGCAGCAGGTCCCGTTCAGGATGCAGATAAGGCTACTGGATCCAAGATGGTTAAACTCAGGACTATTGGCGAGTTTCCAAATTCTATGAACTTTGATTTTGGAATCAAAGAGGAACCTGCATTGAATAAAAATCTTGAAGATTCTGAAAAAATAGAACCTGTTTCTGACACCATAAGAACCAAAGCAGAGGCATCAAATCAGCTCAGGTTTCTCTCATCCAAAAGGTTAAACCACTGTATAATATCCACTGAAAGAATGCGGGCCATTGGTTCTCTCATAATAGCTTTGATAGTGATTATATCTCGCACTGGTCATCATCTGAACCTAGTGAGTTCTGAAAGCTTCATTGCTTCCAGGCCTTTTTACATGATCCTGCTTACTGATATAACTATTGTGCTTGGCCTATTGTTTCGCGATAGCGGAAATTTCAATGGAGACGTTGAGGACGAAAGAATGGCAGGTACTAAGGAAGGTGGAGACATCTGGGATGGAGCTGTCAAGCTGTTAGAGAGAGGCTTGGTCATGCATCAGGCTATCCGAGGCATCTTTATTGACTGCAGTATTTATTTGGTTGTGGTCATTTCTGGGCTCTCTTTAATCTAGCTTTGGTTGCAACATTAGTCTAATTTTGGTTGTTGGTGACTTGTGAGTTCACTTCAAATTCATTCAACCAATTGTGCATGAAATTCTTACCACTATCATTGATAGTTTAGATCTTTCTAATCTTTATTTAACTCAGCAATAACCTGAAGTGCAGCCCAAACCGATTAGAGAATTATGGTTTTCCTTTTGCTTTTAAGCTTATTTATGTGTTGCCAAGCTTCTTCTGAGTGACATCAAACAATAAACAATGTTTTGGATCTCTCTAGTTTACTGTCGACTAGAACTCTTGTAACACGTTCTGTTAATTTGTTATTCTTGTTGTTTCTGCCAGTTTTATCTATTGGACACAGTTTGTTGCTAACATTAGTAGGCGAAATTAGTGTTCAGATCGTCCTAGATGTGGCTTAGAAACAGTAGAGATGCCATATACCCAGCAGTTGAGGTCACTAAAACTTTGTTTCAGCACAATAATATAGCTTAACAAAGCAGTCTTCCCCTTGTGGTTGGCCAAATTTAGTATCTAGAGTCATATATCCTTGCTGGCAGTTTCTGGGCTCCTCATGATCGATGAGGTATATCACAAACAGTTTTGAGGTATCAATTTTACAGTTTTGTCAACCATTTGTTTTATAATATACAAAATGTGCTGAATTATCAAGTGGATAGTGCATAATGAAACAGTTCGAATAAATTGCGGTAGATTTCCTTACTCTACAAACAGTTTATTGTTTACGTGCAAGTGCAGGGAGACGGAAGGCGTTATCCCACATCTAAAATAAAGATGTCGAAAAGGCTGAGGCAGGCTTTAAAAGAAAGATTGTGATAATTGACAAAGCATACCTTTCTCGGCCTTTTGGCTAAGATCAAGTGTAGTATCTGTTCTTATCAGTTTAATATCTGATACGTGGGCCATTGGTTCACATGATATTAAATTAATTTTTTAGGGGGAGATCCACTACAGTAGCTTGCTACTGGGACTCTTGGCGTCGCCTGTGCGTTGCACTACTGCATGGGCCAGGCGCACCCCACCAATTCGAGTAAAATCTTTTATGGTGTCCACTATCATAAAGAAGATTTAACATACGTTATATAGTCAATATGACATGGATCGAATTTTGGAGGATTAATCTTAATTTGGATAAAACCAAAACTTAAATCTGTCAAAGTT
Source organism: Balakata baccata (assembly GCA_949630135.1). NCBI lineage: Eukaryota > Viridiplantae > Streptophyta > Magnoliopsida > Malpighiales > Euphorbiaceae > Balakata > Balakata baccata. The sequence continues at coordinate 10,841 of CATIWF010109887.1, forward strand.
CTGTAAAGCCAATATTCCAAGTGTTATGCTTAACATTTGTCGAAGTGAACAAAGTTGAGAATCAGTAAAAGAAACTTGCTCTCGCTGCAAAGGAAAATGTATAAAGCGATTATCAGCAAAAAGAAATTAAATATCACTACTTCAGTCCCATTGTTGCCCAATAACAGCATATGAGTATTGGGAAAATGATGAGCCTATTCTAGTTACACCCGTCGACGATTTTCACGGGAACAATCCCACATCGGATATTCGTGATTAATGGAGTTGTGCGCTACTGATAAATCATGAGCAAATAAGCCAGAAAAACATACTTACCTGGACGGGGTCAATGAACGATCAAGAAAGCTCATGGCCTAGGTAGTTGGCCTTTATTGCACATAGAAGGTGCAGGTGCCTAAGGTCTCCCCATAGTGGGAGAGCCTACGTCATAATTTGTGGTAGTGGGGGCCTGCGTTCGCGCGGCCCTCTCAATGTTATTCCGAATATTTGATTCTCATCTAACAAATTGGAAGCAATTTAAAGTTCTTACAGGTTTTATATTTCCTTATGGAAGCAAAAACTTTGCCAGTGGTTGCTTGCAGATTGATTGACTTGTATTTTGGGAACTTATAAATAAATCTAATTCTAGCTCTAATTAACTACTGATATAAAAAGCTTCATTTTGGTATT
>CATIWF010109898.1:0-32347 GCA_949630135.1 Balakata baccata
AAAAAAAAAAAAAAAGAAAAGAAAAGAAACTCCTTTCCACTAAACTCTGGACCTTCAATTCCTCATCCTTCGTCTTTAACCTTTCATCAATGAGTTCCAGCAATTCTTGCTGACCAACTCTGGTTATAGCAGATGTTTTGACATGAGGACCATGCTTAGCTTGAGATTGCAAATCTTTTTCCGTCTTCAAGTTATTAAGGTCTCACCTTGTTGATCATCCAATGTCTTCAACCAATTGTTACATACCATCTCTTGATCATCTCCAGACAACAGCCAGCCATCAGATTGATCGCCTTCCGCATTATCAACTGTCTCATCAAAATCCATTCGCCATTTTCCTCTTTTAAACAACTATTACCCATGTTATCTTCTACTCCTGAAGATATCTCAGCTGTTATATTATCATCTTCATCAACAGACCAGCTGCCAGCATCACCATCATTTATGGATTCATTAGCACCCATTTCTTCCTCTTCATAGTCAAACTAAATGATAAACAAAATAAGGAAATACTGCACATCAGCTGCCGTTACATTGTATTTTAAGATAAATTTTGAAGATAGGAGAGGAGGAAAAAGTTTTTTCATTGTAGCACCTTATTCCAGACTTCAATTATTCTATTGAGCTTCTCTTTCAACACTCCTATTTGCTGCAGAATTTGCAAGGCAGTTGTTCGATGTTCCTCAAGATTAGGAGCAGTGCAGTATATTACAAACTGTGACAATGTTATCCAATATATTAGAAGCCTACTCTAAACTACTAAAATTAGCACATATGATGAAAGCATAAGAGCTTGTTTGCCACGACAAAAAGACAGTTCAAAATTTTTCAATACAAAATAAAATAAAAGGAGCAGCAGCAAAAAGTAGCATTAACCTTCCAAGTCATCCATAAGGACAAAAATTGAGAAATTGACATTGAAAAACTAATTGTAGAAATGCCTCCTCTCATCAAACATTTGCTACTGACAGCAACTTTCAGAAGAAAAAAAATTATGCAAGATATTGCTTTCTTGGTGCATGCTAAACAGATGCGCAAAAGAAATGAAGGTGAAACACATTTAACCTTAGTTGATAATTGAGTATTCATGTCTCACCATTTATCTTATTGAATACTCAATTATCTAAATTAACGAAACTCCAAGTAAACACTTTAAGGGAAAAGGATGTACTGACAGTTCCCTAAGATCAAAGCCTGCTTTTAATAGGAAGGACAAAATTCCAAATCAGTTGTTTAACAAGCTCAAAGTACCGAGAATCGCTGTAAAGATCACTTTCTGAGAGTGCACAGACCAATGTAGATTTTCCCTGTCAATTGAAACGAAAAGAAAATTGTTTAAGAATATGTAGTCTATTTATGAAGTAGCAATCAAGCAACTGTGATAATATCTTGATCACCTACAGCATTTGTGTATTCAACAACAGCAACTGTAGCTAAACCTTTATTTAGTAACCCACTGTGCCTCTTGCGGGCAGCGCGTTGCAAAGATCAAGTACGACGAACCTCTTCAATTTGGGATAACAAATCGTTGCGTCTTCCTAATAGTCTGAGATTGGAGTGCCAAGCAGATGTGAATACACAAGATCACGTACTTAAATACTGTAGACAAGCGCTTAAGCCCCATAATCTATGACCTTCACACTAAGGCTTTCCTAAGAACACAACTTTATATAGTGAAAACTACGAAACCATTAATGAAACTTATTGGGCCCATTATTCATTTAACATATGCCAGAAGAGGAAAGAAGAAGGGTGGTAGCGAAGTGGTTCTAGGTTAGCAATTTGTGTGCAGGGTAGCAGAGGCGTGAACAAACAAGTTGGAAGGAAATAACAGCCCTATAACCGTCAGTGTTCTAGAAAGAGTATTTCTGGTATCTTGGAGGGAAAATGAGATGTATTAGTGAGGTATTATAAATAAGACAGAAAGAACGGAGAGAGGTAACTTGAATAATATTGTGAAGAATTGAGGGTGACAGTGTGGGCAACATTGCAGCTTGCCTAGTGTAACAGATTCTTGCTTGCATTTTCTTATTGGTATTGAGTGAATGATATCTTGTTCATTCTTTCATTGTATTTGTGTTTTGCGTACCTGAATTTAGCTATCAAGTGGTATCAGAGCAGATGATCTACAGGACATGGCAGTTAACAAGAAATCAGACACACGAGTGGATTCAATCGAGGAAAGGATGGATATTGTTCAGAGGGAAATAAATCAATTCAAGGAGGACTTACAGACAGTGCCGTTGTTGGAGAAAAGCGTATTGGCAATGCTTCAGCGGATGGAGGAATTATTCCAGTAAAAAGACGATTTGAATCGGAAGGGCAATTCTCCACAGCTAGTGAAGGGGTCTAACAGTTTCGCCGAAAAGAAGAATGAAGCGGAGAGTTCAGGCGGTGCAATGGGTGAAATGAAGCCAGGGTACTCTGCAAGAAAGCTAGAGTTACCAGTGTTCGACGGGATAAACCATGATGGATGGTGTTTAGTGCAGAGCGATATTTTGAGGTTAATCGCTAAACCACCTTAGAGAAATTGGAAGCCGCAGCAGTGTGTATAGAGGGGGAAGCCCTATCATGGTATCAATGGGCGGACGGAAGGCAGCAATTCCGAAATTGAGAAGAGCTTAAGGACCTGTTGTTGGCAAGATTTCGCTTTACTCAAGAAGGAACTCTTTATAAGAAATTCTTGGCTTTGAAACATATTACTACTGTGAGAGAATATAAGAAGCAATTCGAGGTTTTGGCAGCCCCACTTAAAGATGTGCCAGAAGAGATTCTTGAAAGTAATTTTGTTAATGGGTTAAAGCCTGAGATAAGGGCTGAACTTAGAATGATTGGGCCGACTAGGCTGGGGAAGAAAATGGAGCTGCTTAAGAGATATTGAAGACAAGAATTGGGTTTTGAAGAACAACAAGGGGACCCATGTTAATTTTTGGCCCAACCCAAATCTACATCTGCCCTAGCAAACCCTCAATCGGGAACCAACTATGGGTTTCCTACCACCCAATATCAGAACTCGTAAATGGGAAATCGAAGCTTTGGAGGTAGGGAGAGGCCGGTCACTGGCGCCGATGGGTTCAAAAGGCTGACGAATGCCAAGATGCAGGCCAAATACAAAAAAGGCCTTTGTTTCCACTGCGATAAAGAGTACACTGTTGGGCATCATTGCCAAAAGAAAGAGCTTCAAGTGCTATTGATTAATGATGAGGAGGAAGCGCTAGAAGGGAAGGAAATCATAGAAGAAGATGTCGTAACCATAAGAAGAGAGTGAAAGGGAGAAAATTGAGTTGTCTTTGAATTCCATGGTTGGTCTTACACTTGCTCATACCATGAAAATAAGAGGAAAAATCAGCTCTAGGGAGGTAGTCATATTGATCGATAGTGGGGCTTCTTACAACTACATTTCAAGGGAAGTGGCAGAGGAGCTAGGGTTACAGATGGAGGCTACCCGAGAATATGGTAGTATCTTGGGTACTGGAGAAGAGGTTATAAGTTCAGGGGTTTACTAAAATGTATGTTTGCAGCGGAGAAATCTAGAAATTGTGATTGATTTTTTTCCTATGCCATTAGGAAGTTCGGAAGCAATTTTAGGGGTGCAATGGCTAACTACTCAGGGAATCAACAGATGAATTGGAGCACTTTAACTATGAAATTTTTGGTTAATGAGGTTCAAGTGAAGCTTTAAAGCGAGCCTAACCTTAGTAAATCTCATATTTCTTTGAAGGTGATGATGAAGTCCATACGACAAGTGGGTCAGGGGATCTTGTTGGAACTGAGAAGCTTGGTTATGAATTAAGACAGAAAGGAAAAGGCTACGGTAGTAGGCAAAGCTACCGCCAAACATCATTACACTGCTACAAGAGTATAAGGAAGTCTTCCACATACTTAAGGGGTTACCCTCACAGAGGGCAAAGGATCATGCTATTGTATTGAAGGAGGGCACCTCTCCGATTAATGTTAGCCCCTATAGGTACCTCCATATACAAAAGGATGAGATTGAGAAGTTGGTGGTAGATATGCTAGCAACAGGAATAATTCAACCAAGTAACAATCCGTTCTCAAGCCCAATTCTACTAGTTAAGAAAAAAGACAAAAGCTAGAGGTTTTGTGTAGATTACCGAGCTCTCAATCGGACGCCTTTACCTGACAAGTTTCTGATCCCAATCATCGAGGAACTTCTGGATGAATTACAAAGAGCAATAATTTTTACCAAGATTGATCTCAAGTCAGGTTATCATCATTTACGAGTACGCATGGCTGATGTTAATAAGATAGCATTTCGAACCCATGAAGGCTATAACCATTTCTTGGTAATGCCTTTTGTCTCACAAATACCCCATCTACCATCCAGGCTTTAATGAACAAGATCTTTAAGCTCCACCTGCGAAAATTTAGTCTTGTCTTTTTTTACGACATATTGGTATACAGTAGGTCGCTAAAGGAACATGTTGAGCATCTACGGATCGTGCTAGGCATATTGACAAAGTATCAATTATTTGTAAATGAGAAGTGCTCTTTTACCTAGGATAAGGTTGAGTATTTAGGGCATGTTGTTTCGGTAGAGAGAGTTTCGACAGTAAAATAATGGTAAAGCCAAATAACATCTTTATTTAAAGTACTAAGAAGAGACACATACATTTTATTCATGATTTTCCGAGGACAGTCAAGATGGTAGAGACCATCCTTTACCCTAGCAAGTCCAATCCTCCTCCCCGAGCCTTGGTCCTGAAAAACACAACAACAAGAAAAAAATAGCAAAACATTTTAGGTCTTGAGTGAGTTTTTGAACTGATAACAAATTCACTGAAATTTTAGGTAAATGAAGCACATTACATAGGCTAAGGGATTGAGTGAGAAATATGTCTCCTATGCCTACAACAGTAGCTAAAGAACCATTGGCAATAATAATTTTTCTATTACTAGAACATGGAGTATATTTATGGAAAAAATATGAAGAATGTGTCATACGATCAGTAACACCAGAGTTAACTATCCAAGTATTGGTATCATACTGTTTTGAGACATTCATACAAAGAGAAATTAAAGGTTTACTTGAGATAGCCAATGATCCTACACCAGAAGGTTTGTCAAGAGATCCCAACAAGTTTCTCGGTTTTTCAATTTCTTCATGATTGAAACCCTTGTTATCCAGCCTTTCATCTACTATGGTTTGTTCAGCCATGTGAGCTTAAGGTCGCTACTGACCATTGTTAGACCACTCTCGATTAGGTGGCTTTCCATACAATTTCCAGCATCTTTCTTTAGTATGCCTCGGCTTCTTATAGTGTATACATCACAAATCATCTTTGTTTTCTTTCCATTAGCTGTCCCTTCTTATTTTCCTAGATTGGCCACCTTTATTTCTTTCTGAGTGATTTGATTTTGTTGCCAGTGCAGAGCTTTGGCCACCTTTATTTCTTTCTGAGTGATTTGATTTTGTTGCCAGTGCAGAGCTGTCTATGATTTTAGGTTCCAGCATAATACTCTTTCGACTCTCTTCTGCTCTAACCAGGGAGATTTTTTCCTCCAGGGACAATGTTTCCTCCTTGCCAAGATTTTATATTCGAACTTGATCAAATTCTGGATTTAATCCAGTAAGAAAATCATACACTCGATCTTTCTCAATGAAGGCCTTCAAAAGGGCAGCATCATGGGTACACTTTATATCAAAAACTCTATAATGATCAAGTTTTTGCCTCATATTTTGTAAAATATTTGCATATTCTGTGACAGATTTATCTCCTTGTTTTGTTGCTGTAGTAGTTACCTTGATTTCATATATTTGCACCGCATTACAAGCCTTAGAGTAAGTGCGGTGAATGAACTCCCAAATTTCTTTAGCTGTATTCACGAACATACATGTATTACTAATGGTTGGATCCATTGAATTCCAAAGCCAGGACATAATCATAGAATCATCTTCATCCCAAGTTATAAGAAAAGATCATTTGTTGCAGGTCCTGAATCAAGTAAATGGCTAAGTCTCCCTCTGCCTTTCAGGTATGTTCACACAAATTGAGACCACTTAAGATAATTTTTGCCATTAAGGCGGTAGGAGGCCCTGATGTTCTGAAGTTCACCAATCTTTAGGATACAATGTGAATCATCAGAATGATTATTGTGACTAGTAATGGTAGTTTCAGATCTAGCCATGGTGAAGATAAGAAAAAAAAATAAACAGCAATGAAGGCTATTTAAAGGAAATTATCCAAGGAAAAACCTTAGAGCTCAAATACCGTGAGACAAAATATGGAGAAAATAATTTTTGTCTTACTCACTAAAACATAATTACAAGGTATGTGTACAAGTGTACAAATGTAAAAAAAAAAAAAAAAGAAAACACTTATAATTCCTAAAATCATGGCTCCTAGAATCAAGGAAATCTGTCCCTTAATTTCTGGAGTATCAAAACATAATTTTCTACTTATCCTAAAATATATTATTTCCTAAAATACAATATTTACATCTTGACACCTATAAACCTATGAATCATGATAACGCAAGTGTCCAGCCCTGGACTAAAGCCACTTGCTTCCATTTCATTCCAAATTTGAACACCTTCATTCATCTCTCCTAACTTGCAGACCAACCTAATCACGACATAATAGATATTGAGATCGGGAACACAATCAACTTTTTTCATCTTCTCAATCAATATGATGCATTCTTACAGCTCTTCCTTCTTTTCATGGGCCAGCATTATGTGCAAGTAAGTCAACTGATTATGCATATGCCCTTTCTATATCATGTTATCCAGAATCTGATATTATCTAGTAATCTTGCCCCACTTGCAAAACTCAATAATGCAGTATAAGTCACAACATCTGCTTCACAACCACTTCTTTCCATCTCAACGAAAACCCTCACTGCCTCATCCATCTTCTCCTGCCCAGATAGTGCCTGAATTACAATAGTATATGAATTTGCATTAGGTTCACACCCTTTCCTCCTCATCTCCTTCAACATATCAAAAGCATCCATCATTTTCCTTGCTATGGTATAGCCACTTCCTTCCATCTCAACGAAAACCCTCACTACCTCATCCATCTTCTCCTGCCCACATAGTGCCTGAATTACAATAGTATATGAATTTGCATTAGGCTCACATGCTTTCCTCCTCATCTCCTTCAACAAATCAAAAGCATCCATCATTTTCCCTGCTATGGTATAGCCACTTAAAAGATTGTTGTACACCACAATATCCGGCTTAAACCCTGCTTCCCGCATTTGTACCATCACGTGTTTAGCCTCCATTAACTTTCCTTCTCAACACCAACCACATAACAAAGAAGTGAAGTGCTTTAAACTTGGTCTAAACTTCACTCTCATATCCTCAAAAAGAGAAGCAACCTAAACACTCCCATTTTTACACAGTGCATCCAGTAAGCAACCGAAAACATACTCATCAGGCTCACATCCATACTTTGGCATCTCATCTAATACTTGAATTGCCTTCTCAACCAATCTAGCAGAAGCAAATCTTCTCATCAAAACAATAAATAATTCACTCGTTATCAACTCACTATTATCTTTCCTCATTTCCTCTAATAATGCCCAAACAGCACCGAATTGTCTCATTTTACTAAAAATCTTAATCATAGCCTTATAATTCACATAACTATGCCTATAACCAGGCTGCTTTGATGCCCACACAAAAGACCTATACCCCAAATTCCCAGCATCACCGCAGCGATTTAATACCCATAGAATCAACCCCAACCGCATTACAACACCAGATTCTTGCAGAGCAAGTTCTAATTTTGGAACTCTAGAATGAAAATTTCTGAGGATTCTGTATACCTTTTCGACATCTCTAGCAAAACCGTCAACTTTATTGCTGCTGCTGTTGTTCCTGTCTTCAAAGCTGTATTCTTGATTTCTCAGACAAACAACACCAAACCCATTTCTTGAATCGTTGGATAGAGAATTTGCATTGATGGGTTCATGACCCTTCTGGTATTGTTGTCTGTGAAAAAGATTAAACAGAGATGTACTTGGACAACAAAGATGAGTGAGACAGTGGCTGTTGTGTCTATTAATAAAAGTGACTGCTTTTGAGGAGAGTATATGCATTCTGCTCTCTAGGTCTGTTCGCTTCTATGCAACTACTTCTAAAGTTTCTAACTTCAATTTCCTTCTGCTTCGTTTCCTTGCAAAGTAACATTTTCTAAGGAAACTGGGAACCATCTCTGAGTTTGGATTTTAGGAATATCAGAAGAAAAAGCCCATAGATAGCCCAATACACACCTGCTAATCGGCGATTATTTCGAATCCATAAACTCCCATGTAAGTGGGGGTAATTTAAATCTGGACTGGTTAGAAAAATTTTAAATTCTTTTCTTATTATTTTCATTTAATCCAAGCGCTTATGGTTCAACTAAGTAAATGTTGAAATAAATATTTAGCAATTTAATAAAATGCAAAAAAAATTTAAGGGGGAACGATTTACATCAACCAAGCTTTTTACGAATGATACTCGAAGTCCTGAAGTTTACATTCTTTAAGCTCTAAAAATGGTTTTTACAATTGAACAATTACTTCCAGTTTACAAAATCCAATCAATTATGCGTCTGCTTTCTAACATACAGCTACAGTTTAAGAATATGGAAACTGCAGGGCAAGGCTTTAGCTAAAGCTACTTTGTTTTCAGCTTATCATCTGATTTATCAGTAACAGGAGGATGTCTGTATATTGCCGACACAGTGGCTGGGAAGAACATTTGCCTCACTCCCTCCGCTTTGATGATGGGGAAAATAATACTTGATGCACTCTGTAATGGACAACTCACTTATTAGGAATCAACCAAATCATCATACTATCGGGTTATCATCGGTTCACAAAGGATAAAAGATACTCACTGTAATAATTCTAGCTCCAATCCATATGGCTTTAGGTGTGGGAAATGGAAGCAGCAGACGACCGACTCCATATATTGCAACAGCAAAGAAATGGAGGACTAAGCTTAGCGGACGTGGGTTTAGACCTGAGAGTAAAGCCACCGGTCCTGATGAAAATACACCCCCGAGGCTTAAATAGTCAAAGCATGCTTGGCGCATTTCCTTCCTTGCCTCATCAGGGGAAGCAGAGAATACCTCGTACAGGGCACCTGCCAGAGTGTTTATAGTAGATGCCACAGGCTGCCAGAAAAACAACCATCAAAATATTATAAATAGAAGATAGTAATTTACCGAGAACATTTATATAGAACTTGTTAAAATTCAAAGAAACTGAAGAAATTCATCACCAATGCTGCTGCATTTTCAGGTTATATGTATATATAGTTGAAATTTGAATTTAATCAATTGTGCAAAACATTCTGCTTAGGCACATTCCATGATTTTACTTCAATCTTAATATGGAATTATGGACAGTATAAATGGTCAAAAGAAGATTACCTTGCGCAAGGTATAAAAGGATTCTAGATATTTGGCAAGTGCAGCTGCATCATTAAGGTCACGTTGTGGTTTAAGAAGATCCCGGAGCACAACAATATCAGCCAGTGCCACAGTCATCCCACCACCAGTTAACGGATGGCGCATATTGAAAGCATCGCCCATCAGAATAGCCCCAGCCGTAGGATGGGGATCAGCTGGCATGCTTCGATTTGGCATTGTCCTTATATTACCTTTATCTATTGCAGATACTAAGGCTTCATAAAGCATGGGAGGAATCTGAAACAAAATACATATTAGTTAAACTACCAGGTATTAACAAATGCGCTAAAGAATTTTGTTCAAGCAGAAGTGTATGGTAGGGATGAAAGTATACAGAATAACTGTTAACATTTTACTCATTCAAAATCATGTGTAGGCAAAAACAGATACACCTTGAGACACACACATACACATACAATACAAACACAGAGATGTAAAGAGAAAGGCGAGCAGATACCTGCGGTGCTACCACATTTCTCAAATACTTGGCCATTTCACCATTAGCAATTGAAGGTACTTTCTGGCCCGGTACATCTACCAAACAACGAACTTCTGTGCTGCTAATTGGATAAAACAAAATTGGTGAAGGATCTGCTAGAATAACGTGTCCATGATTCGCATAAGGGAGCTGACAATTTTCTAGGACTAAACCCACAAAACAAGAAGGCACATCAACCTGTCAAAATGTTTCAAAACCAAATGCATTCTAAGATTACATTTTGTAATGAAACCGCTAAGTTTATATTTTCATTTTTCTTGCTCCTTATGTCCTGCAGGTGATTGATCTGATACTTAACCTTGGGATTGCATAGAGACCGACGCAGATTTGAGAAGCAACCGTCACAAACAATTGTAAGAGGAGCATAAGCTTTAAGTTCTTGACCATTCTTAGTTTTGTAGTGAACCCCCTTTATAGTCCCATTTTCATCAAGCAGGGAGGTCACTGTTCCTTGCTCTAGCTGCACACTGGATGAAAATTGAAAACAAAAACAAGCAAGGAGATTATATATCTCCATCAATCTCGAGATAATTATGATCTCTGAACCGAGTAGTAAAAACAAATCAATGGTGTCAATACAATTGAGAAATAAAGAAAGGAAACGAAAATACTTAGGAAGAGTAGCAGCTTTTTGTCTCATCCTCTGAATGAAACGCCCATTATGAAAGCTCTTCCCGGAAACATCAGCATGAAATTTTTCCAGAGGATATGATAATCTAGTGTTTTTCCTATCCTTGAATAGAGCATAGCCAACCACTTGCTGGGCATCAATTTCCTTCAGACAATCTGCAGTCACACAATAATAATTCTTAGCAGCATAGGAGTTTGTTCAAAACAAAATTCTGCCATAACCTTCGAAAATTTACACACCATATGATGTAAAAAGATATAATCTTTATACCTTCGAGACCCAATTCAACTAATTTAAGATATCCTCCAGGTTGAAGCAGTTCACCAACGATTCTGTCAGGTTCTGTTAAATCCCTCTCTATCACATGAACTCTCCTTCCGTCCTGAATTAGTATAAGAAACATCAACCACTTTGTTAATGGTAGCTTAAACAATATATGGAAAAAAAAAATTAACAATTGAACATCATTTTTGAACAGGATGATCCAGAAAAATTCTCCTTTAAGTTTAAGCATAGAACGGCTTTGATATGAGTTCATTATAAAATGCAACCAAACATAGTACAAATATTTTAAGTAAACAATTAAAAATTTGCCAACTTTGAACTTTGATTAAGAAATCCTAGCTTCCCACTAATTGATCCAAGCCACAGATTCTTTATATAGAGATTGCGTCACTAAACAACAAATCAGAAAATCATTTTCACAGGCAGTTCAAGCATGAACTTCTAAGAGTCAATTGACAAATGATTTTTTTTTTTTAAAAAAACTAATTTACTTTTTTTAAAATTGGCTATTGAAAATATAAAAACCCAATGAAAAGCTGGGTTATTTAATTGAATATTTTAATCACCAAAGGAATTCAGTTGAATATTTTTCCTTGCCAGCAAAGAATCAGTAATTGTCAATTACCACAGAATACATCAAGAAATATGTATACCTTGCCAAGCGTATAAGCGAGGGCTGCGCCGGCGACACCAGCGCCTACAATGATGACGTCAGCACCAGAGCCATCCTCAGGCTCAAATACATTATCATTTCGGGTCATGAAGGTGGATTTCTCCTTGATATTATCCTTCTTCTTGATGTTTAGGCGCAACATGCAGAGAAGAAGAAAGCCCAAGAGAGAAGCAAAGAAAGTCCCAACAATGTACTTATCAATCACAATTTCCATTTTTACACAGCCAGCAGATGAAGAAACAATGGAAGATTTTTGGGCTTCTTTCTTGGCCTGCAAGAGAATGCTGGTTACTCTTCCCTTTCTTGAGGATACAACGGCGGCGCCAGGTGGATTTGGTGGTGGTAGTGAGGTGGTGAAGGCAGGCAAGATTGAGAGAAAAAATGGGTTTTGATTGAGAGAAATAATGGAATAATAAAGTTGTGGTTTGGTGACAGACGGGTTGAAACTGGACTCATTCATTTAATGCTGTTTGTACATTTATTTTTCTCTTTTCTTTTTGTGATTTTAAGCTAAGGTTTGTTTCAAAAATAATGGAAATTGGTAAAAATGAAAATGGAGACTTTGGTTATTTGTTAGTATTTTGCTGCAGAAATTTCTGAAAAATGCAATTAACAATCATTTTTAGTTTTTTTTTATATATATGTTAATGTTTACTTGTAATATTAGCTTATATGAAATGTTTCTTTATGGAATTGAAAATATTAATTATTTTGATAGATTGAAAAGAAGTTAGTTTATTAGCTTTGAAGCTAATTACACATATATGAAATTGGAGATAAAATTAGGCAGTTTTACTTTTTTCTTTAAGCTGCTTATTTAAGGCTAAATTATATATATATATATATATATAAATTTAAAAGTTTACGTTTGTATTAAAAATAATTTATATTTTTAAATTTTTAATTAAATAAACAAATTTTTAATATTTTATTAGTCAATTTAGTAGAAAAAATTATAGACTTGTATGATGAAAATATTTTTTTTACTATCAATGCTTCATAATTATTTTATTGAGGAATTTTTGTTATTCACCATATTTTAAGTTTTCTTTTCAATAATAACGATGGTTTCTTTTTATTTTTATTTTCACCAAACTTATTTTTAAACAACACTTATTTGTTCAGTTTTATCTTTCTTTTTTTTTTCTTCTTATATCTTTCCTTATTCTTCCTTGTCTGCTAGTCATGTATACCAGAATTTGAACTAATTGGTTTCCTCCATCACGATTATCTTCCGTTGGATTCCGATGATTGAGCCACCACCAAAATTTGAACATTTGTCCCATGTCATATTTGTCTACAGCGTCTGATTGCAACTCTCCTCTCTCGTTGCCTCTACCACCACCTACACTTCTAGCACTGAAATTATTTCCAACTTCTTAAAGGTTGGATGAGATTATCTCCAAAGCTGAACAATAATAATAGTGATATCCCTCCTGATCGCCAACAAGTTGAAACAACTAAAGAAGAAAAGTCGTAGAGGTGGAGCCGCCGAGTCTATGAGGTACATAATTGGAGCTGGGGTAATGATGATAAGAGCGGTCTTACCAAATCGATTGTTCCTTTGAGGTATAGGTTGAGGTGGGGTTTTTTTTTTTTTGGTTACTTTATGTGCTTATTAATTTTAATTATTAGTCAATTATCAACAAGGTATTCACATTTTCCATTTGAGATTTGAGTTGTGGTATAAGTAATGAATTGAGGCATTGTTAAAGTAGTGATTGCATCAGGATATTTAATTTAAAATTTTTTAAAGCTAATTATTAATTATGACCGGTTGCGATTAATCAAAGTAAGTTCTCAAGTTGTTTTATATTGCACCATCTATTTTTCTTTTTGTTCTTTTTCTTTTTTGGTGAAAAGTTGGACAATTAAACCAAATGTATACCAAAAATAATTTCATAGAATTTCCAAAGTTTTGGTATTATCAAGATATTCCTAGAAAATTTTCAAGGTATCCTTAAAGTATTCCCAATGTATTCTCATAGAATTCTAAAAAATATACTGATGGTATTTCCAAAGAATTATCAAGATATACTCAAAATATTCACAATGTATTCTTATGGAATTCTCAAAGGTATACCGAATGTATACCCAAGGAATTTCTCATAGGGAATTCCTTGGTATACCTAGAATATTTCTAAGATATATCCGAGATATTCCTATGAAATTTCCAAAGGTATATCGAAAGTATTCTCAATAAATACTCAAGGTATTATCATGAAATTCTTAAGAAGATATTCTTAAAGGTATACTCAATAATCAACAATGAAATTAAAACTGTTATTTTCAGAATTTGTGAAGCTTTGAATTTCTATTGAATTATATTCTTCTTCTTTTTCTTCTTCTTCTTTTGTTGTTTTTTTATAAAAAAAAAAAATTGAATTAAGATATACCCAAGGTATACTGAAGGTATTCTAAAGATATACTATCTAGGCACATTTTGAGTTGATTTTTAGAGGTACTATTGTAATTTTATAAAGTTGTTTTCAGTAAAATTGAAAAAAACGTTCATCGTCTGTAAAAATGTAAATATGTATCTGCTTTTTGGTAATTTTGTAAAATTTCCTATTTTATTTATTTATAAACAAGATAATGTTAATATTTTAATAGTAATTGTGTTAATTAAGCAGTTTACTTATCAAAAAATTCAGATGCTTCAACAATTCTTTCTACCAAATTGGACAGAATATCTAAATTGATAAAATATAAAAAATTCATTCATTTAATTGAAAAAAATTGAATATACATATTATTTTTTGATACAATCCTAAAAGTTCTGTTTTTTTTTTCAATCTAGCCCTTATTTAATTAGGTTAAATAATTAAAAACTTGTGATCAATTCATTATTTTTGTCATATTAACATTTTATTGGATTTTTTTTTTTTTTTTGGAAAACTGATTGGATTAAAGATTGTGATAAACTACAATGTAGCTAGAAATCATATAAAAGTTAAAAGGATAAATTTCGCAATTTAACTTCAATTTGTATTAATATTTCTCAATTTGTAACATTAATATTCCTTTAATTTTAATTTATACAATGAAAATATATCTTTTACATATTTTTATAGGTTTACATATTATTCTAATGACTAAGTACCATATTAGAGCTTAATTATATGGAAAGCACTTGATAATTAGAAGTCACATTACTATATACATGGAATGCAAAATTTTTTAAGAAATTGTACTAAAATGATTTGTTTTTTTTTTTTTTTTACTTTAGTGATTTTAATAGAGTGATACTATGATTATCATCCAATAAAATTAATTAATAAAAATTCATGTAAGCACAATTCCATATGTACAAATGAACAAAAAAAAGATGAAGTATGACACATAGTCATTAACTAAGTATATTGTATGTAGACGGTATTTGACATCTAATTATCAAAGTAATCTGTATAAACCGATTAGTTTAGGTAAACAGAAAAATTTATTATATGATTTAAAATTAGAAAAGATTATATACTTTAGTGCTAAGTTAAAGAACAATCTATGAAATTTACCACCCCCCCCAAAAAAAAAAAAACTATGAATTCTTTTTTTATTAGATGAATTCATAATTTATATTTAATGGAAAAATTTTGAGCTTTTATCAATTGAGTACATCATCAACAAAAACCTAATTACTTAGTTTTAGACACTAATTAGAACAATAGACTAAAACCTAAATTTAGTTGTGCACTTTAATTAGAACCCCACAAGGGAAATAGACTGCCAATAGACATCATTAAATTATATATATATATATATATATACCTTTTATTATTTAAAAATTAAAATATATATTCTAAATTCAGAGTTGTTTAAAAAAAAAATGTAATAGATCACTTCACAGAACCTTGGGAGATTTAGAATTTGAGTTTTCTCTCTAATATTTATTAATATTGATAAAAATTTAATAATTTTGTAGTATATATAAAAAAATAATTATTTTTATTATATTACTATAGTATATTGAGCCTTCCAATATAAAAAAAAATGTTAATTTTGGATTCCTAAACAAAATATAACAGTAATGGAGTTTTGTTACATACAACTTCTATTTTTTAAACTGGTGACTAATGCATTTGCATACATAATGTCATGCACCATGGGAATTCAATCACCGATTCTCTAAATGCACGGTTGTTAGAAGAAAAAATCAAGCTAGTGACAATAAGCTTTGGCATAATATTCAATTATTTTCTTTTTTTGTTTTTTGAAAGGATTATTTTTCTTTTCTTCTTTTCTTACATGGCATATTGTTTTGGTGAGATATTTGATTCTCTCCCAAAGCTCTAAGCATTTTTTTTAGTGTGTGT
Source organism: Balakata baccata (assembly GCA_949630135.1). NCBI lineage: Eukaryota > Viridiplantae > Streptophyta > Magnoliopsida > Malpighiales > Euphorbiaceae > Balakata > Balakata baccata. Next base: position 15,830 of record CATIWF010109898.1, read on the forward strand.
GAACACGAATAGATTCACGCAATTTGTATTTCCTATAAATAAAAAGACTTCAAATTAATGTGCTAATAATATTCTCCTTGGCCAATCAAAACTATGTGAATGGATACATGGAACATAAAACAATCATAAATTTAATATTTAATTTCTAATAATAATCATTTAAGGGGCCATACCGACTGACCCACAATTTGTGTGGCATATATTTTGGCAACGTGGAAATCTAAGAGTGAATCTTTGGTTGGGCACAAAACTGGACCACTCTTACGGGTGGCAAATGTGTTGGTTTTGTAGATATGGATTTTGCGGATTGTGTGCTATCCATAGGTATTTATATTTATTTAACTCTAATCTATCTTTATTTATTTATTTATTTATCTATTTATTATATAAATATAGTATATCTTAAGTTTAACCAAAATTTCAATTTTATTTCATCAATTTAAAACTAAAAATAGAAAAATTTTACTTATAAATTTATCTTCACATATCCTACGTTCCGATGTATTCAGCTTACAACTCTCTTATTAGATAAAAAAATTTCTATTTTACCGTTTTTATTGGTCTCATTTGATAATTTAGTATTACAACTCCACGTATTAATCCTTCACTTTGAGTCCATAATTAGAGTCTGGTCGTATCGATATTATTTCAAACACAATAAGCTCAATTTACAGTCGTCTTAATTTATTCGATTTCAATTCATATGCATCAATCGGTGCCTCAAATAGGCGGATATGATAGTTTAAATGTGTAATTATTAATTTTTTTTAAAAATTCTATCAAAAAATTAATTTTTAATAGTAAAAATAATAATTTTTTCAAGAAAAACGATAATAAATATATATTAATTACAAAATCACATTATTTATTTTTTATTAATAAAAAAATTTAGAAAAAATAACGATGAAAATTTTTATCTAAGCATATAAAAAAAATGGCTAAAAATTATTAACATGTTAAGTATTTTTTCTAAAAACTTTATAAAAAAATTTAGAAAAAATAAGATTGAAAATTTGTATGTAAACATATTAAAAATAGTTAAAAATGATTAATATACTAAATAGTTTTTCTAAAAACTTTATAAAAAATTTAAAAAAAATTGGGAAAAATTTATATAAGGGTCATATTAATAAATTAAAATCAGTTGAATTTATTTATAAATTCATTCGTAACTCTATTCTAATTTAAATAGATAAATATAGATAATTTAATAAATATTGATTATTATTGCAACTCCTATCCACTCTTAAGAAATAAAAAATAAAAACAAAAAGCTTTCAGAGTGTCAGGTTTACATGGTTTCATTGATAAAATATCTCGTTTCTTTGACAAGGAAAAAACAATCATTAATTTTATTTTTCGCACATAAAATATATAAAAGAAAAAATATTTTTATTATTTATATATATAATTTTTTTTAAAAAATGCTGGATATTAGAGTTTAGAACCCACAACAATTTAAACCCGTTGGATCTTGTAAGGACTTCCTCCCTCATGTGAACAACCAAAGAAATGGCTAACTCAAAATCTAGTGTACAGCTAATAATATAACTTCTATCTAATAATCTAATTATAATTGAAAATTTAGCATATTCAATTAAAAATTTTTAGTAAAACTAGCTGAAACAGCAATAAAATTTATAAAATGACATAAAAAAATATATTTATATTAATAAAAATATAGCTAAAAAATATGATATGTCATAAAAGGACATGCTTATAATTAATAAAAAAATATTATATAATAATTATGTTAATTATCTCAACCCAAATAATAAACAATTGTAATAATAAGGCAGAGTTCCAACTAAAGAAATTTTATGAATAATCATTTTGATTTCTAGAGTTCTAGCTAAACAATAAAAAAAAAAAAAAGTAGTAGAATAAGAAAAAGTTGAGAGAGTTAGATTGAATGAGAAAGATGATCGTTTGATTAAAAAAATAAGGGTCTAAAATGAAATAAAAGCAGCTTTTAATCTGAATACTAGTTTTACTAACTTATTTTTTAGTAAATTATAATATAGTTTTTTTTCTAAATAAATTATTTTACTAAACAGAGATTATTTATCAAAATAGCTTATTTTTATAATCAAACTAGATTATAAGCTACTTTAAAGTTACCAAATAATCTCTAAGGGTGTTCATAAACTGTCCAATGTGTTCAAACCGAATCAATTTAAATTAATCTGTAATTAACTCGCGGTTTTAAAAATATAGTGAATTGGATTGGTTTATATTTTTGGAAATTAGATTAAATTTTTTATATTTCAATCTCTGCGGGCGCGCACATACACATACACATATATATATATATATAATTTTTTTATAATTACCAAATATATTTTTTAATATTTATAATTTATTCTAATTTTATTATACAATAAATCTAAATTATATATTAATATATAATTTAGTAAACTAATTTAAATGCAATCTCTTATAAAATAATATAATTTATAATAAATATATCATAATTATATAATAAATCAATTTATTTAGTTATTTATTTTAATTATATTAAATATTTTTTATTAAAATAATTGTAATATATTAAACTATATATCATTTATATATATATCTAATTCAATTATATACAATTTATTTTTTAATTTTTTATTAACCATTCAAATCTATTTTTGACCACATTAATTATTATTTTTTTATTAATTAAATTAATTCAACTACAACTACAATTATTTACTGTATAATTTCTTAGCAATCACATATATTCTTTTCTTGAAATATATTCTTTTCTTGAACTATATTATTAGAGGATTGATAAAACAAAATCACATAAATAATTGTAGTGAATTAATCAAACACTATAATTAAAATTATTAATAATTTTTATGCTAATATTGTAATGTTTTTTTTATTATTTAAAGAATATATTCTATTTAAAATTTAAAATACTTAAAAAAATAATTAAAATTCTATTTTAATTTTTATAATATGTCTTGATATTAAGTAATTTATACAATGAAATTAAAATTTCCGAGATATTATAGATATTTGTGAGATATTATTATCATTATTAAATAAAAAATATATAAAATTAAAATATAAACTAATTTCATCTAATCCGCAATTGTAGCTTGAATTTGATTATTTTTTTTTTTTTTCATATTCGTAAGTTGAATGAAAAAAATTTCCAATTCGCAAACTATAAATATAAATTGGATTGTACGTTATACCTAAACTGCACCAAACATATGCGCGAATACCCCTAATAAACACTATTAAGTTTTCAAATTCACAGTAAACAAATCAAAGCTGCATTTGATGCACAACGGACAGTGAATACAAATTTATTATGGAAAAGACCCTCTCTGTCTCCACCTACGGCCTTGAGTTGAAAATTCCTGTTGGTCTGATAACACTACCAGATGACTGGTATTGCGCTTAACTCAAATCAACAAATAAGGAATAAGATCGCCACAACTTTTGCCAAAATGAATTAATAATTGTCACTTTTTTTTTTCTGAATTGAAAGCTTTTAAATAAAAATAGAGAGATAATATAATAAATTGATAAAAAATCGTTAAAAGGCTAAATGAAACTCACTGAGTTCTTCCTTTTTATGTTTATGTGTATTGTCACCGTCTTTTCCTTCTCTTCATTCCAACTTTTTGAGCTCTCTTTGGTGCCTGATTTACCAAATTAAACCATATGAATTAGCCTTATTGAGTCTTCAATTAAATTTAAGCATTTCTCAAATGAGCACTGTAGCCACCACAGTGCTCTTCCAGCTTTGCCCTTGACTTCTTAGCTGTAAACGGCGTCGTGTTACATGTTGCGTTTAAGGAAGCCAAATAGAAAAGCTCAAATGCAACCTTCAAAAATTAAAATTTCTTAAATTTCCTCTCATTTATCTACGCAAAAAGACAATACATGACTAAATAATATCTATAACATTTTCCCTCACAGGCTGATTGTGCTGTCAAATTCCATTTTCCAATCTGGAAAACTCGAAAATGGATAACGAGCTAGAACGTGGCAAACAAAACCAACATTCAACTGTGCCTTTTATGCACAGCCCAAAATCATAAATCTTTTACATATTCAATGAAATCATTCCATTTTCTAAGAAAACAAACAACAAGCCCATAAGCGAGAAAAGTGGAAAAGGAAGTACAAACCCGATCGTGATCATCGGTTGCCTGCCGTCTCAGTTGACATCTCCCACTAATCGATACGATATTCAGGTTGCAGCGTGTCTGTTAGCCGGGCCTAGCATTTTCTCTCAAACTTTTTTTTTTCTTTCTCAACTTAAAATGTTCCCCACTTTTTCCTTTGTTAAATATTTTCTTCTTGATTTTCAACTAGTAAAAGGATGACAATTTTTTTCTTCCAAACTTGCCCCTTAATTAGGAATTTACCTATTTATACATGTAATGTGTTTCCTTATGAAAGTGCATATGTGCCACGTTTTCAACAAGCAAGGCACCATTTTTTTTAATTAGGCCGTTTCAAGCCTCTTAGTCCATTTCAGTAAAGCATTGCTGTTTTACGACTCTGTCCCTCTTCCTACAGCCAATGGGGCCATTAACTCTAAATTTCTTTTCCTAAACGGTAAGAAAAAGTTATATTATTATTATTATTATTTACTTAATATTGGTGCAAGTTAGACAAACAACTGCACATTATTTTTAGAGAAATATTATTTGTCTCAAAATTTTTTGTTTTAATTAATATAAAATGTTTGCACTATATTCATTCATCCACTTGTTTTATCTAAGTAGTACGAGCATTTTATGTTAATTGGGACAAAAAGTGTTAGAATATGTAACATTACTCCTATTTTTATTATCAATCTTTCAATTTATATATCTTCCACGTAATTTAATAATATATTATAAATAAAATTATTATAATATCATGTTAGAATATTGTATTATATAGATATTTACATTAATAAATATTATGTTTATTTATTTGTTAGATATTATTATATTTATATGTTATATATTTGTTTTATTATTCTGATTTTTATAGCCTCAACTGCAAGTTTTCTATATTACCTCGGCAGAGAAAGACTTGAGAGGGTCTTTGTTTCTCTTTGATTTCCTCTTGGATCCTTGATGCCGGGTGGACTTGTAATTTCCCATTGCAGCTCTGGCAAGCTTGATCATTTTTTTTGCTTCTTTTGTTGTTGGGTCCAGTAGGTAATCGGGCACATCACGTAGATGAGGATCCGAGGGGTTCTTGCTTAAAACCTTATCATGTTTCAACAGGTCTGCTCCAATAAACGTTCAGAGCCTTAATTAGACTACGCTTGGAGAGGACAATATGCATATAGAGTCATCAAACCACATTTACCTAAGTCCTTTGGATTAGCTTGGAAGTGAGCCTTCAACCTACAAAAAAAAATGCAGATCAGCATGAAACGCAATAATTAATGTGGCGCAAGTTAACACAAACACAAAATGCAAAAATCTATTCATGCTTGAATACAACTCGAAACAATAGTCAAAACATACAAAGATCACTTTTCTGAGAAAAACCAATCAAAGATCAATGTCAAACGAAAAGTCAGAAAAAATTCAATAATATCATCTTCTCATAACCTTGCAGGAAAGAGGCTAAAAGTCACCCAAATAAGTGAAAAGAGCTGACATATACTCACTTCTCAGAGTTGAGTATCTCATTCCTCAAATCCTGAGCTCGTGCCTCTCTAACAGCAAGTTTAGTTACACTCTTTGCAGTAATCCTGCAAAACTAACCTCTGCCCATTAATGATGTCTCGAGGCTGAATAATTTTTGCTTATTTATAAACAATAAGTCCTTTAGTTCACTTGCCATACAAGAAAATATTATCCCGAAACTTGGATAAGAAATATGAGAGAAAATAAATAAGACCTAATCATTCTTAGTAAAAGAATGTCAATAGAGAATCATTATTTTTCATTTATTACAAGGAAAAAGAAACAAGATTTACTTGAGAATTGAACAATCACCTCAGCTCTATATCATAATAACTCCACTGCATTCTTCGTAAGGAAAAGGAGCCACAATATTTGAATCCTTGTTCTCATCATCCCGTAACAATAATTTTGTCTTCAAAAATTTCCATCTCATCTGGACAAACCTGCCAAATGATCAAAAATTAAAATGCAAAAATGTTGAAAAGCCTGGCACGACAAAGTTCAAAATAAGCGAAGGAAAAATTGAACATATTGTCATTTATACTTTATTCTGTATAGATTTTGATCATATGGTTGGAACCATATGAAGATTAATCATCTGAGTTTTGCCAATGATATCTTACTATTCAGTCATAGGAAACTCAACTCAGTCAAGTAGTAAATTGCAACATTCCCAAGAAGTGTCTAGCATTCCGGTCAACCAAGGGAAGAGTCTTTCCTGACTCTTGAGTTTTTGCTTGCTACTTTAGACGCAGTGAATATGATACTTTCATTGATTTTTCATTTTATAATTTTTTCTCTTCATTTATTGACCCAAAAAATAAAGGAGGAAGATATGAACTGAAACAGTAAGGGGCACATGATCTATACATCATAAGTAATATGAATATATAACTACTATTTATATCATGATGATGATGTATGGAAACCCAATTTGGCTCAGGTTCACTATCTTATGCAGTAACTTAATTCTGTTTAACAAACTCACAAGAGCGATAGAAGAGTCAGAACTGTATCCTCTTCCAGTACGCCCAATTCTATGTACATATCCAGCAGCATTTAGTGGCATATCATAATTTATAACCTGCATAAAAAAGGAAAATAGAACAGCAATAACAATGGGAGCAAGAAAAGTTCCACTTGCACTATTCATACCATTTAAGTGCACCAATTAAAAGGAAAACTACCTGAGACAACATATGCAAGTTAACTATTTAATATCCTGTAAAAACAATTCAAAGTCACCAAACCCTAAAAACTACCAAGTCTATGTCAACTCACAGAATAGTACTCAGCAAAATTGCAGAAAAGAATACTGAGAAAGTAGCTTACCGTATGTACATTTTTAAAGTCAATGCCTCTAACTACTCCAAATTCAGAGTCCAACTTTTGCTTAACATGTTTTTTGGACTTTTTGGACTCGGCAGGACTTTGCAACTTCTCTTTTGTTTCACTGTCATCAGTTGCTATTAAATAATAAAAAAAGGCCAGCATTAAATTCCTGAAGAAAGTAAATGAAACAGAAGTAAGCACAAGCTTCTTTTCCATCATTTGGAAAAAAAAAAAACAAAAAAACAAAAGAACACAGAAGAACAGGATCTTCTGAATTATGATATTGAATATACAGTCAAAAAGCCAGCACCCTACCAAATGGTTGGTGGCATCCAATCTTCAGCGCATCATGTAATAACTTTATTTTATAAAATAACTTTGAAGCAAAACACATTAAAACAACCCAACTTTTAGGTTCCAAAGAGCTCAAGAAGGGGATTGAATTGAGCTTTTAATAATTTATGGACTTTTAAAAATTGATTCGTTTTTGGAGTAAACTAGTAATATTTTAATAAAGACAGAGTAGACTATCAAAAGAGAGAATGAAATTTCAGTTTGTCAAAACAGATTTTGAGATCAAATCAGATAATCAATGTCTATCAGAATTTTAATTAGATAAATATACACTATCAGTCAAAGCTATAGACTCAAGTTTGACTTTAAGAAGGTTTTTGAAATTGCTTTTGAGTATCCTAAAAGTAGATTTTGAATTTTTTTATTTAATTGATTGATTTTTTAATTTTTTTATAAACTGTTTTTTTCAAATTTACTTCCAGAAAAAATATCTATTTAACTGCTTTTACCAAAAACAGTTTTCAAAACTAAAAAAAAATAAAAATACAAAATTTTTTTCTAAAAGCGCTTTTCCGAAACTCAATCACAAACAGGCCTTGGATCAAAACTAAGATATTTTTCAAACCTTTTCAACCAAATCAAATTTAAAAGATATTGAACAACTGAATGAAAACTGAAAAAGAATTGGGAAGCTTAACATAAATAATTTATAGTAGTTCGGCTTTCTTTAGACTACGTCTACTCCTTAAGATTCAATCTTGAGATGTTCTCTCCACTAGTAACTCTTTTAAAGGGCAAGAATTAAGCTAATTACAATCCTAAATAGAGCTAACCTAAACTTTCACTCATAAATTCAATTTTTTACAAAGTAACTCTACTTGCAAACTTACAGCTCAAACAAACTTTAATCAAGCTCGAGATAGAGGATTACAACAGAAACTAAGAGCCTAAAGTGAAGAGAATGTCAAATGTGATGCTTAAGTGGAAAGAAAAGCTTTAAAAGAGATGAAGAACAATTTTCTTTATTAGATCTTGTGTATTCCAACAACCAAAATATTTTTTCAATATGTATTTATAGTTTAAAACTAGCTAGTAGAAATGAAAAATCACTTTTACAAAAAGTAATAGTTATTTTTATCTTCTAACAGAAAACTGTCAGTGCACGATTAGCATACTTCTAGAATACTAAGTTTTTAACTGTTTTTAGTTTACTTTTTAGAATACTAAGTTTCTGACAGTTAAAAAGAATATTTTGGCTTAATACTTTTCTAACATCTTTGAGCTTCACTTTTTATACACACTACGTTGACTTTACAAATTGATCTTAAAGTATATTGTTATTGTACAAATGCTTCTCTCTTGAGTAATATTTGTTTTCAAACCATGTTGCAATTTTGAATCTGAAATTAAAATAATAAGGTATCAAATTCTAATATCATGGTTTTATAATCATCAAAATTTGGGATTTAATTTAATGTAGTCTTTGAGCCAACATTCTCCACTTTTTTGATGATGACAAAATCTTGATTTTAATGTTTAGAATTTGTTCAAAGTTGGCTCATAAAAAAATCTCCTCCCTTAATCCATACATAGGGGTTTAATAAAAGTTCAACACATATAATTCTCATTTAGCTTCTTATAATCCAAATTCTATCAAAATACTACTTATAAATCAATAAGCATTATGTTAGAATTCAACTCTATCCATACATTTACAAATATGATAAACCCATAGTGTAGTCTTTTTAGCACAAGACTTTCATAACAATCTGAACAGTAGGTAGATTTAATTAATAATAACAACAATCAGTCAATATTTTCAATTTTCAACATCTTTATTATCATTTAACATAATCATATCGATACTTTCAATATCATTTGGACAAAGTAATTTATCTAAGCAACCATCTAGGCACTAAGCAAAACATTGTTCAAAATTAATCCCAATCAGTCAAAACAAAAACAATCATATGTCCATGTCTTCTCCCCCTTTTTATCATCATTTAAAATGTTCAAAATACTCTAGATCTAAAGACTATGGTTCCAGCTAGCAAAAAAATTGTTTACCAGGAGACTAAGCAGTTAACTAAGGTCAACTGGGTCATTTGAACTACCAAGAGCAATGGATGAAGTCTTAGTAGAAGACTTCTTGACAGATTGCAATCTACTGGACTTATGAATGGATGCACGAGCTTTAGGTTTTGGTGGAGCTAACCTAGGTGGATGGATATCAGAAGGAGCAGGAGATAAACCTGGAGAATAGGTGAAATCATATTTAAAAAGTTAGGCTCTTAATAGGTGTTTTGCAGCTTGAAAACAGTTACAAATCTTAAATACATCAGTTGCAGGGATGGAAACCATTAAAGGAGGAGATTCATCGCTTTCATCAATTGCCTCAACATCACCTAACATTTGTTTTGCTCCCTCGATGTTGGAGGTAGCAATGGATTTAGCATTTCTCTAATCATAAGTGTGAATGTTTGTAAAGGGAGGAAGTTTGGTCTTAGCAACTTTTGGTGCATCAGATTCGGTATTCTCATTATTACTGTCATAAAGAGCTGGCTATTCAATATTTGACTCTTTAATAACAAGGCCACCATGAGTAGGAATATGATCCACATTCTGAATCATCTGTGCCAATGTCTGATCAGTGTCATCATCCTCATCTTCAATTGTATATAAGGGTATCATAGGTTATTTGCCCTTTTTCTTTTCAATTTTAGCTTTGGTTTCTTATTTCTTATCTACAGGAGTAATAACTTGCTTCTGAACCATGGCAAGTTGTTGTTGAAGGCTTGCAAACTACTTTGCCAATTTATTGTCCTGCGTTTTGTTGCCTTTTTACCAGCCGTAACACGTCTTGGCTCAACAACCTTTCTTTTCCCCGATTTCTCAATTCTACCTTTTGAAATAGCAAAAAAATTCTTGCCAGTAACAAAAATTCGCTCAACAGGTATAGAACTCAAGTTCTCAAACACAAGATTCCAGTGCTTAAAAATTAGGGTTAACAACATACCAAAAGGGAAATTCTTATGACCTGCAGAGATAAACTTCAACATTAAATAACAAAGATTTACATGTCTCTTCTTTACTAGACACCACAACAAACATAGTTCCAATTCACTTACATAATGCATGCTTCCTGACTTAGGCAACAAAAAGTGAGATTATTTTGTAAAGACCATTAAATGTGGGGTTCATCATAAATGATGTTAAATCAGTTCGTTTAGTCACATTTGTTGGACTACTAAGAGTTGGTGGAAGAAACTTAATTGGATTAAAACCTTTTATAGCAATACTCTCCCCTTGTTAAAGACACTGTCCAATATTAGGAATCTTAAATATAACGGCTAGCAGGTAAACCATGAAAGGCAAATGAAGGTTCTTACCTCATCAAGAACAAGAATTTCAAGTGAATCATTTAAAGATGTTGATTGAAGAAAACCAGATGACAAACACTTAGCTACACAAGCAGGAGTTGATACATGAATATTAGGAGGTCCTACCAATGCAATCTGTTGCAAAGTAATTGTAGCAATTAGTTAATGTTCAGAAAATTAGCTCCACAATGCATCGCTTTTTCAGGAAAAAAAATTGAAGATGTTACCAACCAAATCAGAGTTAGGCATTTTGCTTGTCAATTGTACAACTTTTAATTGAAATTTGCACCAATCAATGAGCGATGCGACCTCTTTATGAACCTACAAGTACACAATAATAATTTGAAAAAAAAAATACAGTGGTCTGTTCAATAAGAAATAAGCACAAGAGATGAAAATTAAAAAAGAAAATGGATAAATTTTGACTTTTGACATAATTTGCCACCTAGGACAAGGATGAATTCAAATGGGGTAAGCTTTTTCTTCAACCCAGAATTTGCAAACAGTTTCTGAAGAAGAGGAAGGAGGTAAGCTAAGGTCTCATAGAACTATAGCTTACAAAACTATAGTCAACCCAAAACTCTTTCCATACCATTTCTGGAAAGTCCATACCCAACTTTTCAAAGCTACTGATGGAGATTATTTCTCCACAAATCTCGTTACTGTCAAACCAATCAAAATCCAATTTTTGCCCAACTGTTATGTTTGGACTCATGTTCTAGGCTCAGCCTTACCCAAAAAGGATATTTTAATTAGGTCTGATATTATCAGCCAACTTCCTAAACTGTTCATTGAAAGCCAAGGTTTAAGATCAAAGAAGTGGTTTCTTTCCTATACCTCTGCACCAAACATGTTTACAGTCTCTTTGGTGGCCCATTTTGATGATATTAAAACTCAACTCATTCAAAACAGTTGTGCTCAAAGTCATACGAATTTTGTTCTCAAGTGTTCCAACCCACTATGGACTCATCCTAAATTCTTCATTTCCTTACCATTCAAGTAGAATGAAGATATCAATCCAACCAAGGCAACTCATCATGGTATGAATCAAGAAGATCAAATCTGGTGGTCCAAGAATATTCTCAATCATTGCAATAAGGATTGATTGAACCAACTAAGTCAAATTGGCATGTCAAGCCTTTTATATCAATAAATGGTATGAACAAGTTAGGGGAAAGAAATGGCTTGTGATTGATTATAAGCCATTGAATTATTTTCTCAAAGATGAAAAGTTTCCCTTGCCCAAGATATCGTCTTTAATGACATTCCTCAAATACGCCAAGATCTTCTCCAAGTTTAATCTTGAGTCTAGTTTTTGGCAACTTGGCATAAAAATAAAAGAAAGATACAAAACAGCCTTCTGCATTCCAAATCACCACTACCAATAGATAGTAATGCCATTGGGTTTGAAAGTGGCCTATTCACTTTTTAAAAGGCTATAACATGTATCTATGAGCCCATTTTATCCTCTGCATTAGTATATATTGATGATATCATTCTCTTTTCTAAGGATAATACATCAAACCATCAACTTTTGCAAAGGTTCATGGATCTTACTATTCAGCATGGGATTATACTATCCGAAAAGAAGATGATTATTGGCAGATATGAAATAGACTTTATTGGCATGACCTTTAAAGATGGTACCTATCAGTCCTGTCTTCATATAGGATAAGAATTGCAATAATTTCCTGACACTGATCTTTTAGTAAAGCAAATTCACCAATTTCTTGGAATAATTAATTATGTCAGAAACTTTATTCCTCAGTGTACTCGGCATACTTATCCTTTGCAGCAATTATTGAAAAAGAATCCACCACCATTGATAGATGTGCAAAGTCTGGCTATAAAGAAATTAAAGGAGATTTGTTCCAATCTCCCGCCTTTACATATAGCCACAAGTGGATAAAGAATTATTCAGACTAATGCAAGTGATGAATATTGGGGGGCCATTTTGTTAGAAGAAAAAGATGGAACAAAACAAATTTGTGTCTATGCCAGTGGCACATTTAAGGATTCTGACTATCACTACCATTCAACTTTCAAGGAAATCTTAGCAGTAAAGAATGCTATCAAGAAATTTGAATTCCACCTCATTAGACATAAATTTCTTGTCCTTATGGACTGTTACTCTTTTCCGAAAATTCTTGAATTCAAAGGAAAACAGGTCTCAAATACTCAGTTGCTAAAGTTGAATGAATGTTTTTCCAAATACTCCTTCACAGTTCAGCATATAAAAGGAGATCAAAACATAATTTCTGATTTACTATCAAGACCTCTCACAAAATCAAAGCATTTGCAATTAGTAATATCAGTCCAGACCATCCCTTTAATATTCATGGCATCTCCTCCACCCTCATTTGCATAGATTAGAAATACCTACTAGGATGGACTTTCACCAAAGCAATGTCTCATGAACAGTAGACTCAGAAAATGGTTGATGCTTAGATTAGTGCTATTCGAGCTCATGGAAAAACCTATATTCTTCCTAAAGTTTTTCATCCTCAAGTTCCTTTCATAGAGGTTTTTAAAATCCCAATCATCAGTCTTTTTCCTGATGAGTCTCTCCACATGCTTTAGTATCTTTGTGCAAAAAATTATGTGACCTTCGAATTTGCACCATTACTTTGGTATAATGCTTTTGCTACTCAGACACTTCCTGAAAATTCAAACAATTTCTTAACTTGGTTTTGACTTTTAGGAATTTGGAAGCAGTTCTTTTTTAAGACATTAAATGAAAACTAGAGCATTGATATTCCGGCCAGAGAAGTTCATACCATTGTCATCCTCAGATGGTTTGAATACTGTTATATCATGGAGAGTTACCAGACTTTTCCCTATTCTCTGTGGAATAATTGTGATCAACATCCTACAGAGGTTAGAAAACTCTAAAGATATATGATTGCCTGAAATGCCTATATCCCCAAAGCAATTTGGCTCAATTATGAAGATGATGCTTCTTGGGAAGCGATACCTCTTGAATACTAGAGACAATTAGAAGCTGCCAAACCTCAACCAAGAACTCATGATGCTGAAGCGAGTCCTTCTAATATGCCGATAAAGTCTTCTCTTATTGATAGTCCTACTATCAGTAGTAGACTGTATGGTTTAGTCAAGCCCACTTCCACTCGTAAATCAGTATATACTTTTTATGACTTAGACGATAGCGATGGCAATATGAACATGTATTCTAGTCATAAGTGCATCAAAAATGACTAAAGAATCTTTTGCTTTGTTAGCATTATTGATGTATTTTTATATTTGCTTGTCGGTTTCCTATTTCTAAGCTAGAAATCTTATCTTTATTGTCAGCTTGTAATAATTTAAGTTAGTGAGTGTATGAGCTGTCATAACAGCACATTGTTCAGCCTTTCCTATATAAGAAGAGCTTGTTTTAGTTTGTAATCAAGTTGGAGTAAGTAAATAAAATCATTTCTGAGTTTTTCTTTATCGTGAGTTTCTAAACTTCTCTTCTTTCTCTAGTCTAGGTCTAAAACTTTCATATCCTTTATTTCTTTAAATAATCATTCACCATGGTTTTCATATAGTTTTAGAACTTCTATCAATAGAAAATATCTAAAAAGTAATAAAAATAGGCAAGGTGGCCGCTCCAAGTAATTAAAGTAGGAGACGTCTTGCTGGTGGAAAGGCATTTATGTCATTCTCCTTATTTTTTTCCTTATGTATATTTAGAAGTTTTATATCATTCAATAGTCTTTCTATATTCCTCTTTAATTATCTCGCTCCCTAAAATTTACATTCTTTCTCCTTAAATTTAAGAGCAACAATGAACTATTTAATAATATTTTATTATTTCTCTTTCTTCTCTTTTATTTTTTTTTCTTTCTTTCTTTCTTTTTATTGTCACTTACTCTTTTACTTCATTTTTTTCTTGATAGTTAATAGAAAAATTAAAATAGAAAGTGAAATAATGAGTATTGTTGAAGTGTACACAATTTTAAAAATATTTTAAAATAAAAAGTAAATTTTTTATAATATAATAGAAAATGAATTTAAAATAAAAAGTAAATTTTTTATAATATAATAGAAAGTGAAATAGTGAGTATTGTTGAGAATGCTCTTATACCAAAGTTTCTTAGTTTAAAGTTTGAAATTAATTATCTTTCACAAATTTTTTGGTTTCTTAGGAAATATAGTACTTGATAATAAGCATATGAGCGTTTGTATACAGAGGTTGGAGGAATGGATAGGAACATTTCTCTAGGAATATTTTTGAGCCAACAAAAATAGCAATATAATAATGGAGAGGAGGTATAAAGGGGGGCCAGCCCATGATGAAATGCATACCATTCATAGAGGACCCATTAATGCCAAGGAATGAAAGCAAATTTGACCGCCTCTACTTTCGGTGTGTGATTGAATGTTTTGCAATCAAGCCGTTGGATCTTCTAAATTTTTGGTTTAAGACATGGGATATTTGTGGACCACTTAGGGTTAAACTGGGACATGCACTGCAATCTTCTCTCTCTCTTACTACTACTACTTGCATGTCCACTTAAAGTAGCATAGTTGCTAAAAAAATAAAACCAATAGCAAATTACAATCAAAGTGCGCATATATATAAGTTGTTACGGAACTCTTTCAGTTTAATAAAAAAATATTAAATTTAAATTCCAAATATATAATTATTTTATAATTTTTATTGAAGTATTTTATCGTTATTTAATATTGTACAACATACAAGCAGAATTAATTATAGCTCGTTTTGTGGTTAAAAAAAAAAAAAGTTGCAAAATGCTAGTCAAGGGATCTTTGTCTAATTATGTTGAGTTAAAGCATGCTTAACATTTTTGCCACAATTTTGGAACACTAGTTTCATTCTTTCTGCCTCTGTATTACTATAATTCAATTTTTATGTGCATTATTATGTTCTTGTCGAGAACTGAAGCCCACTTAATTTAACAGCACAACACGATTCCATTTTTTCTTCATTAAACAAGTCAACCTTATACTGAAAATTTGGGATTCATTATTTTTATTTTAAATAAATAGTAACTAGAAAATGCAAAGATAAATATTATCAATAATTTCTTATACACTTCACACTATATATTTTCAATAGAAAAAATGTCTTTTTTTATGTGAAATATCAACTTTTATTTTGAAAAAGAAAAATTAGAAAAAAAAATTCTGCAATATGTTACAATTATATCAAATTCTAAAAAATTTTATTAAAATTATATGAACTTTTATTTTTTAAGTAAATCTAGCTTTTATAGCACAAAACTAGTTTTGAAATCTAAATGACGTTTTTGTAAATTGACCAAATAAAATAACTGGTACGGATATGGATTAAATATATTGACTGAATTAGATATATCTAATTATAATTGGACAATTATACTAGAACATCTTGCTATTTAATCCAATCAGCATATTTGATACACATCTGTGTCAACTATTTCATTTGATTAATCAAAATAAGTATCAGTTAGGTTCCGCTATTGGTTTCATACTACCGAATTTATATTTGTTTCAAAAATAAAAATTTATATAGTTTAAATAGAATTTTTTAAAAATTAGATATAATTATGAAATTTGATAAAATTCAAGATTTTTCTTATAATTTTTCCTTTTAAAAATAATAAAATTTTATAAATAATATATATATTACATTAGAAACATACAGTGAAAAATGTATAAAAAAAATGTTTGTAGCACTGCTGAAATGGAAATATTATCTGCGGTTTCTATTCTATGTAAGCATCTTAAATAATACTTAAAAAAAACAAATAAGTCTACAACTTTAAACAAAAGACTCAACTTATGATTCCACTTCAAATAATTGAGATTATAAAGAACCCATACCATGAGGATCGAGTTAAATTAATATCTTTTTAAATAAA
>CATIWF010109927.1:0-63528 GCA_949630135.1 Balakata baccata
TCTATGAATATAAAATAGGAAACAAATATATAAAGAATAGGAAACAATACTAACTAGGAAATAAATCTCTACCTATCCCTAATTACCTAAATCATACTAATTAAGAATATTATTCAAATATCTTCCAATATCTCACAACAAAAATAAAGAAACAAAGTCATGCAACATAGAAAGGAGAGGCATATTCAACAGGAACGTGCAGTGTGACAATGGCAAAATAATGGCTTGCCAACTCCCACGTGAGATTAACGTATCATTAACTTAGAAATGGATTGTGTGCACTGGAGCTCTGGAAGTATTAAATTCTGCAGACATGTTCCCCAGGATATGCATTAATACTTAAGAACCAGTAGTAGGAGGTCCAATATCAAAATTAAGATTTTGAACAATTACAAATGTTAAGAAAAGGTGGGTTCAATATCAAAATCTGATAACAATATACTGACATTAAAAAGGGAAACGTTAGTTCCACCAGCAGCACTGACTATCAAGTGATGGTAGATGCAATCCTGCGCCTGCTTCTGTTTCCCCAATTGTTAAAGAGCACACAATATTTTTCATTTTCCAGACACAGCTTAGTATGCATTCTGGAATTCTATATGGTCCACAATTCTAATTTACTAAAATGTCATGTATTAGAAAGATCTTATGTATAAAAAAATATGTCCATGATAGCAATAAATGGACAATTAATATAAGGCAAGGTCTAGCTAACCCGAATTTTGAGAAGTACGCCAGTGGCTCTTCGTGTGCAGGACCAGCATAAACAAGTGCACCCTCTGCTAATAAAACAATGTCGTCAAATTTACTGTATACTGAACCTCTAGGCTGGTGAATGGAGCAAATTACAGTATGTCCATCCTGTGCAAGCTGTCGGAGAGTTTCCATTACTCTTTCTGCCTGGAAAGCATCGAGCCCTAGAAAACATTTTGAATTAATGGATAGACAACTAAATGAAATTTTAATCAGCTGAATGGAGCTAACAGAGTGCAAAAATAACACCCTTCTTTTCATGTTTGGTTTCTTTCCAATACAAGAAGATTATATTAGGGAATTAACAAGGAAAATCTCAATATAGAGGATTAGGTCTTATGACAACATCTAGTTTGGACATCCCATCGATGTATCAATGATATACGTATAATTCTTATTTCAGCTATTGACAAACTTAATGAAGTAGAGTCCGGTATTTTGCAGGCTACACTTTATTATTGAAACAAGCTTTGAAACTGTTTTGGAATTATTTGATTGAAGCATGTCATTTAGTGAAGATGCCTAATGCTTACATTTAAACATGGCGAAGTACAAAATATTGGATTACAACTAAGTGTTCATGCATGCTTACTAAGATTACTACTAACCATATGATACATGAAAGAGCACATCCATATCATGCATTCTATTTGTAACTGGGAACCATCAGTCAGAGACTACAAATTCATACGAAACTCAGATTTTTTATTTTATCATTTCTATGCTACACATATGTTGAGTGACAATATATTTTAATTCAATAAATATTGCTTGAAATAGAAAATGCAAATTTCAGAATGAAACAAAACAAAGGTGTGGTTAAATCTACCACATAATTAATTAAAAAAACTAAGAATAGCCTAGTAAGAGCCAGATCAAATGCAACTCAAAGCCATTGAAGACTAGCATGTTCGCATGAAGAAGCATACATACCCGTTGTTGGTTCATCTGCAAATATGACAGATGGACTTGCAATGAGTTCACATGCTAATGATAGTCGTTTCTTTTCACCGCCACTTACGCCACGAACTTTTGCATCACCAATGTTGGTATCAGCACAACTGACCTTTGAATGATGAGAAAAAAATAAACCCCAGAAAGAAAATACATTAGATACTTCACCATATAGAATAATAAATAAGATAAGTGAAAGAAGAATCATATAGCGTGAACTTACCATATTAGACTACTGCATATTATTATTAATTATATATTTAGGCAGAAGAGAAATGGGTCAAGAGACCAATTTACGCATAAACTATGGCTGAGTTCAAGTGCAAATGTTTAGACTTCAACTTATGGGGAGATAATGGTATTTCAAGAGTTCCAATCAACTCACAAACTCACATCAAATTTCAGATGTTCTACTTACCAGGCCTAGCTTGAACAGCAAATTATTCACGTACTCATCCCTCTCTTCCAGAGAAGATACCTCCGGAAGTTGAAGTTCAGCAGCAAGAGATAGTGTCTCCCTTACAGTAAGCTGAGAGAAGAAAAGATCTTCCTGTCTCACATAAGCAAACCTGCAAGTAACAATAAACATCACTGACACCACTTCATATAAAACTCAGTCAAATTAGATTTTCCAAAAAATAATTATTAAAAAAAAAATCAAAATCACATTCCTCCAGTTCCCAAGAAAGCATACTTGTAAGCTCTATTTGAACTAGGATTCCCATTGACCTCCAAAAGACCTGACAAATGCAGCCGGGGCGATGCCATCAGTTGTCCTGCAAGAACATTGAGTAAAGTCGTCTTCCCTGATCCCGACGGCCCCATAATCGCAAGCAATCTTCCAGGCTTCGCTTCTCCACTCACATTTTTTAGCAGAAACCGCACCTACGGAATTAATTACCATAAAATCTATGTCTGTTATCTATCATCGCATAACGATGCTTGGAAACATCTACATGGATGATATGATGATTCCAAAATTTTCCTCCTATGATTTTATTAGCTAAGAGAAATATTTTATTGAACTAGTAAAATATCACTATTATCCAATCTTGAACCAATTTAGTTTTCTCAAATTCTCATCATCCAACCAAAACTTGAAGATAAAAATTTAAAAGCACAAACATAACTCCGATAACTACTTCAAAAAAAAAAAACGATTACATACTCACCTTTTTATTGGATTTATCAGAGAAAGAACAAGTTATGTTGCTCCAGCGGATAGTAACCGGGACAACTTTGGAAGAGTTTGGAGCTTCTTCAGCATCAACGACGCCGGCCATCCCGTTCTTCTCATTTTCATCAAAGTCGTCTTCCGGCATAGCAGGACCCGGCCCGGAAAACAATCGGAGCAGTAGCGCCACCGCGGCCGCTGCCAGAACCTGACCAAAACCGTTTCCGCTAAGTTTCACCACCTGACCCACCATTTTCCCGCCCAAATATGATATATTCCAGTTCCCCTTTTCCACTATCTCCTGCTCCTTCGGTTTACTGGGGCTGAGCCAAAACTTTCTGATAGTTTATTAATTTATAATTTTTTGTTTATTTTTAAACTTCTTAAAACGGAAGGGAACTGAAATGATGTTCTCAAACGGCGTTAACATACGGTACCGTATTATTGGTTTTGGTATCGATCAAAGTGTTAAGTGTTAACGTTTTGCTTAGAAAATTTAAATGGCAGTTTAGATAAGGTCGGGAATCAAGGACGCGTGTCCAACTTGAGGATAAGGTGCAGTTTCGTTTTCTTTCTCCCACTTCATTGATATTTTTGTGGTTTATTAACGGCGCAGTAGGTGGTGAAGTTTAAACGCTGACTCTATATTTGACTCATTTTACCATTTAATTCCATAAAATATTTTTAATTTATTTTTTCATCTATATTATTCTTTATTGATATATTAATATTAGTAATAATTTAATATTAGTGGGGCAAATTTGAAGAGTAAAACTACAAGTTCAGAGTTTTTTACGAAATTTGCCTTTTAAAATGCTGTATATAAGCTAAATGAACTAAAAACTAAATTTAAGTAGCAGACTGAACTAAAAAAATATTTTAAATGACAAAATAGTAAATACGGATAAATATGAAAAGCTAATATAATTTAACCTAAACTATAATGATGAATTTTTTTACGTAAAAGTGTTAAATCATCACTAATATTAATAAATGATTGACGGGTAATAAAAAGATTCTAAATCAAAATTTTATACCATTCCCTAAGTAAGATGGAGAATTAAGTTATGATTTGATTGACTTTTTTTTTTATATTTGTAATATGATGAATTATTTTTATTAAAAATAATTTTTTATAATTTCTTAATTTAAGATTTGAAGAAGTTAAACCAGAAAAATATTATAATTAAGTTATATGCATAAGTGTACAATACTTTACATTTATATTTAATACTATATTTAACTATAATTTTGTATAAAAATAATTAGTATAAATTCATGAACTAAATTAGATAATAAAAATTATTTTAAAATAACTATTATATTTTTATCTATTATATTTATTAGGAATTATTATTTTATTTGGTACCTATTTTATTCTATAAATTAAACATAGTTTTATTTTATGTGAATTATGAAAATATAATATAATTCAAGAGTTTTCATATCACAGTTTCAACACACAAAAAAAAAAAGAGTTTTCATATCTTTTTTTTTTTTAATTTCTTTTTAGGATAAAAGTCATTTCGTTAAGAAGAAAGAGGATTCAAATCGTTCAAAACAAAAGGTTCAGCAGCAGAAGGAACATCCTCTACTAAAAGCTGCACACCATCGATCGAAAGGGCCCAATGGCATGAGCAACTTTATTACTAGCTCTACTAACAAAAGCAAAAGAAACGGAATGAAAACCAACGCTAATATCTAAGATATCATCAATAATAATTCTAACAGCATTGCATCTATCGAGAGGAGAATGAATTGTTGAGACAACAGATAACACATCAGATTTCACATCCACATCAGAAAAATCACAATCCAACCCGGCTGTTTCAACATCCCAAGCTTGCTGAAACATTTTGCCTGCGAGAAGCACTCTGTGACGCCTGTTAATTTAGATCCAAAATCAGGAACCGAAAGTTTATGATTGAATTAAAAGATAATCATAATTAGTTAAAAAATTTAATTGAAGTTAAAAAATATATATATATATATACACTTTTTTTTTACTTCAATTAAATTATATATATATATAGTAGTAGTAGTAAAAAAAAAAAAAGTAAACAGATGGACAAATGTGGACGGAACACTTAAAGCCCATACAATCAATTCTTTAATTATAGTATAAAAAAAAAAAGAGAAAACCTATATAATTCTCAAAAATTCTTCAAAAAACTTTCACATTCTTTTCTTATTTCTCTTACCATCCGAAGATTACCCCTCCAAAATTTTGTTTTCTTTCTTTGAAATCTTTGTAACTCTTAGCTCAACCTCTAAATTTTTGAAGTCTTTCAACCTTATGTCCTCACCATCTAAATTTTGGCCAAAAAGTATTAATTAGGTAAGTGTTTGTTTATATTTTCTTTATGCTTTTTTAATTAATTTCTTGATTATAGGATGAAGTTTCACTTTTCTTGCTTAGATATGTAAACTTTGATTAATAGGAAATAGTCCCAATTTGTGGAGGTTAGTTGAAATCAAATAGAATTAATTAGATTGAGTGATAGGAAATTGAGAGAAAATAAAATAGGAGGAAGAGATGAAGAAATCTAACGTTGATTGTGGGAATATTGAAGGTGCTTTTCCAATGCAGTAGAATGGGAGAAAAAAAAAACATGGAATTGTTTGAAGATAATTAATTAAAATTACTATTAAAATTAGTTGGTGATTATTTGAATAAAAAAATTAAATTAAAATAAAAAAAAAGAATGAAAATGGAATGAAAAAAAATTCTTAATCCGTAAGTTTTGAAAGAAGTTGGAAAAAAAATAACAGTAAAAGAAGAAAATCAACTAATTAGAAAATTTTAATTGAAATAATATTTTAAGAATCTTATTATATAATGACTTAAAATAAAATGACAATATGGTATATGCACGTCTAAGTTTAAAAAGGTCACTATAGGAGAAGAATAAGCTCATAAAAAAGTTATACTGGGAGAAAGGAATGATCTGTAGAAAAAGTCAATCTTACTAAAAGGTTTGTGTATGTTTTTTGGCAATTTATTTTATTTTAATTCATAATTGGTTTGTTACATTAAAATCTTTACGTGAATAAATATTTGATTGATAATTAAATGATTTAATATTTTAATTGATAAAAAAAGGAAATATAGTACGATTTGTGTTTTTATTGAGAATTTAACTTGACAATTGTGATTGAAAAATAAAATTTTAGTGATAATGTGATGAAATGGAACTTATGGATAATGTGTGGCAAATTAAATTAATAAGAAGTTTATATTATACTTGGTCTAGAACTGGTTGATTAGATAGGTTGACATGTCAATTTGGGAATAATTGTGAGGCACAAATAGCGTTGTGACACTAATATTTTATATGCGCCTAACTGTCTATATAATTGACGCATAATGTCGATACAATATTATTACCTAGGCGCCAAATTATTTACTATTACGCTGCAACAGTAGTTGAGACTGCAATAATAGTCGTATTCTTAATATCTTTCTAGTTCTAGTCTAAAATATTATGGGCAATATATAAATTTAAAATTTATTTAAAGTATTCTTAAATAATTATTTATTATAAAAATTATAATTGTTTTTGTTAATAAAAACTTTATATAGAGATAGTCATTTGTTCATAAATTTTCATGTGATTGTTTAGTCATGAATTATTATTTGATGAAATTTATTTAGAGGAAATTTCATCTATCACCGTCTTTTAAATTTTTTTTCTATTAGATTATCTTGATAATGAGTTTGTACATTTTAGTTTTTTCATTTTTGGATTCGATAATTTCTATAATTGTGTTGTTTTGGATTCGATAATTTCTATAATTGTGTTGTTTTGGATTCTAAATTAGATCAAACTTTATTAATTATTGTATTATTTAAACTATTCTTTTTTTTTTTTTAGTAAAAATCACCAAAATATTCTCAAAGTATACCTAAAATATTCCTAAAAAATTCTCTAATATATACCAAGGTATACCCAAGGTATTCCCAATACTGTTTTTAGGCCCAATGTATCCCTAAGATATATCAGACTTTATAGTCTTTGTTCACATAACTATTTTAGGTCCAAGGTATCCTAAAGATATACCCAAGGTATACCAGATATTATCTTATGTTCTGCTAAGTATTTTAAGCCGAAAATATATTCGAGATATACTCAAGATATATAAGAGGTGTTGGTGTAATTGTAAAAAATATTTTTCAGTAAAATTGAAAAAAAAACATTGATGGAAGATAAAGTTGTTATTATTTCTGTTTTTTTTATTTATGAAAAAAATTGCCATTTATTTATATATTTTGTTATTTAAATTATACTGCCAAAAAGCATGTAACACTAAGCAATATGCTTAGCGCATGAGTTTTCTTTTCTCACGCGTAGGTAAAAAAAGTAGCAAGAGGGATAAAAGATTATTGATAGTTTTGGAATCTTGTAGATAAAATTTGTCAAATAGTGACACTGGTTCCACTTCAAAGGAAGAGCAACAGACTGCACTTTTTGTTTGGATTGGTTTTGATTTCTATCCTTTTTCTATTTTTGGTATTGCATTTTGGTGTGTATAAATATAATTAGTCTTGTGAATATTAGAAAATTAAAAGTTATAGCTATCTATAAACTGACCTGTAAATTTTGGACACAACTTTAATGTTAATAATGGATTAAATTACCCTTTTTTTAATTATTATGTAAAAAAATGCTAAAAAAGTATGACAATGCTTTTTTATATAAATTTTAATGATATTGAGGAATTGATTGAGTTGATGCCTTGAAATAATTGAGGATGAATTGTTGAAATTATATTGTCTATAGATTTTCTATGTGCAGATATTATAGGAAAGTCAATAAAACAAACGACATCATGCCAAGTTTCCAATAAATTGATAGTTATAGTTTAATAATTGAACTCATAAATATAAATTAAATAGTGAAATAATTCTATATTATTTATGTAAATAAGATTTAAATATTGATTTAGTTATGGTAAATTAGTATATGACACGTAATATCGTCTGACTCTGCCGTCATATGGAATGATTAGGGGGTGTTACACACTTGCCCAACATCATCTTGCACTACAAAGCCTAGGCCAGATTCACTACTAACCGGGTCCATAGATGCATCCACATTGAGTTTTACCTTGTCATACCTTGGAAGAGACAAACTATCCTTAATCTAGAGGAGAGAGAAAGATGGTCGAATCTAGATTGTAAAAACTCAACAGCAAAATCTTTAGCGAAACGAGCAACCAAGACCTAACATTTGCATTTATCTCCATGGACTAACTGATTCCTTTCATTCCAAATCTCCCAAAGTGTACAGCAAAATAGAGCAAATAAATCTATATACAGCTTCTTATCAAACTCAGTGAACCACTCGAAAAAAGAAAGAAAATTTAGTTCGCTACTTCTGAGATTTAAAAGGTCACACAACCAAACTCCCTTTGCCTAGGTGCAATCCTTAAAGATGTGAAACAAGGATTCCTCTGAAGAATTACACAATGGACAAAGGAGTTGGTAGTTCACTCATTTCTTCTTCAAAGCGACAAAATTAGGGAGAAGACCCGATACTAACCTGTAGCAAAAGTGTTTCACATTCGGTGGGAACTCATTCTTCTAAACAATATTCCAATTAAAATTCGAAGAATGAGAGGATGAAGGATTACTTGAGGCATCAAAGAGCGGCTTCCTTGCTAGATGATACCCTAATCTGATTGAGTAGGAACCTCTTTTTTCA
This sequence comes from Balakata baccata, assembly GCA_949630135.1. Taxonomy (NCBI): domain Eukaryota; kingdom Viridiplantae; phylum Streptophyta; class Magnoliopsida; order Malpighiales; family Euphorbiaceae; genus Balakata; species Balakata baccata. The sequence continues at coordinate 8,587 of CATIWF010109927.1, forward strand.
TATGGCAAAAAATGAACATCAGGAGGGAGACGAGGTCTAAGAGGAATCTTCAAAATAGTTTAGGCTTCAAAAGGAAGAAACACTTGCTCCACCAACCTACGATTCCATCATCTAAGGTGTAGATCAATTAAACAATTGACTGTGGAGTCCAAAGGCAACTGACTTGGTAGAAGAGGGATCATAGAAGGGCAACCAGCTAACTAGTTGTCATGCCAAATACTAATCTCAGAACCATCCTCAACTTGCCCGCATAACCCTTCTTAAGGATGAATTTAGCCTCTTGAAGGCTTCGTCAAAAGTAACTTAGCTTATATCCCAACTCCGCTCTCAGAATAACTATTCTCAAGAAATACTTGGCCTTGACAATACAGGTACATAGCGAAGAAGATTATAAATGATTCTCCAAATTTGTTTCGCAAGAAGGGATAAATTGAAACAATGAAGATTTCGAAATCCTAAACCTCTATCCTTCTTAGCCAAATACATTTTGTCCCAACTTGCCCAATGAATACTTGAATTACCCAAAACCTGCTAAGCAAACTTTGAATTTCTCCACAGCTCATGACATGGGTGGAAATAGATTGAGCAATAAACTTGATAAGGATTTATTTACCTACCTTCAAGAGGACATTTTCTTTCCAACCCTCAACTTTCTTCCAAATCCTCTCCTTGATTAAGCTAAAAGTTGATTTTTTTTTATTTCCAAATAATACTAGGTAAGCTAAGGTACCATGAATGATTATCAACTTCTTTGACCCCGAAGGCAGTTGTGACTAAGGCTTTGTTATTGGGTAAAACATTTTTGCTGAAGGATACCTCTAATTTTGTAAAATTAATAATCTGACCAAAAGCATTTGCATACTTATGGAGAATATTTTTCAAAACTAGGCCTTCACTTTGAATAGCTCTGGCAAAACGAATGCTATAATCAGCAAAGAGCAAATGGGAAATTTTTGGGCTTCCTCTTTTAACCCTAGCTCCATGGATATTGCCATGAATGACAGCTTTCCTGATCAAAACAGACAATCCTTCTACACAAAAAACAAACAAATATGGCAAAATAGGGTCCCCTTGACAAAGTCCCCTATTAGGCTTTAAGAACCCACTAGGAAAGCCATTAATAAGGAAGCTATAAGAGACTGAGGAAATGCACTACATTATATGATTTACAATACGGCTCAAAAATTTCATTTTTTCCATGATAGGATGTGAGAAGCTCCATGCAATCCTATTATAGGCTTTACTTATATCGAATTTCAAAGCAAATACACACTTTTTACCTTTCATCCCATGTTTCGTAGAGTGGAAAAGTTCAAAGGCAATGATTGTGTTATGTGTAATTAGATGATTTGGAACAAAAGCATATTAGGTTTCATGGATGACACTAGGAAGGACCAATTTTAATATGTTTGCTAGGACCTTAGACATGAGTTTATAGATGACATTACACAAGGAAATCAGATAGAGATCTTTCATGATTTCTGGATTCTTAATTTTCGAAATAAGAGTAATACAAGTACAGATAATATTATTAGGTAAAACTCCATTATTCAAAAAATTTAGAACCACATAAACGATGTCAGGACCTATAATGTGCCAAAAGGAGTTAAAGAAAAGAACGACATACCATCAAGGCCCAGGGCTTTACAAGGATGCATTTGCTTCAAAGCACATGTTACCTCTTCTGCTACAAAGGAAGCACTCATAATTTCAGTTAGGTGATCATCAAGCATTGTGTCCACTGCATCAACCACCGCATTAATATTTGTGGGACAAGCACTGTTAAATAAATCCTCAAAATAGTTATAAATCGCCTTTGAAACTCTATCGTTACCTGAGACCCAATTTCTGGAGCCATCTCTAATTTAATCAATTGTGTTCCTTCGTTTTCTATCCGAGGCCTTTCAGTGAAAGTATTTTGTATTCCTATCTCCCTTTTTCAACCAAGAAGCTCTAGAACGTTGCTTCCACATTATTTCTTCCCTTACTAGGAGCTCATCAAGCTGTCGTTGAAGCAATCTCATATTCACCATACTGTTATCATCATAAGCCTAGTTTTGAACTTCCAAGAGTTGGTTAGATTTTTCCTTAAGTTATTTCTTTACACTCCCAAACGTGTCCCTACTCTAAGTCTTTAAGGCATTAGAACAATAAGCAATTTTATCATTAATCGAACTGTTTCTTCTGAGTGAACTAGCCAACCAAGATTCTTTAACCACTTCCTCACATGACCCATCTCTCACCCACATAGCTTCAAACCTCCAAGGTTTAGTTCTTCTTATTTGAATCGAATTATCCACTTGAAAGGATAGAAGAATTGGGCAATGATTAGACACTATTCTTCCTAAATGTTTAAACAAATTATTTGCAAAGAGAGCCAACCAACTCTGATTAGCTAGAAATCTGTCCTGCCTTCCTTGAATTCTAGCTTGGTTTTGTTGACCATTATCCCATGTGAAAATAAGACCAATAAAATGCAAATCCTTGAACCTGTAGGAATCCACAAGAGTTCTAAAACGTTCCATATCCATCGAGCTCCTTACGAGACCTCATTCTTTTTTCTCTATAACAAGGATTTCATTGAAATAGCCAAAGCAACACCATGGAAAGAAGGGCCATAATTTAATTTTTGAATGAGCTCCCAAGTTTTGCATTTATTTATATGCTTAGGCCAACTATAGATGCCAGAACCATGACAAACCATTGACCCATTGCTGCTGACCAAATTAAAAATAATATGATTAGTCAAAAATGACACTATGGAGATACTGAGGCTTTTTTTCCAAAGTAACAGCAAACCACCACTTCTACTAGTAGGCTCCACTTTAAAATCTAACAAACTTCTACGAATACCATCTAACTCTCTACTCCTAACTCTAGTCTCCATTAAGAAAACTAAATCTAGGCAATAGTCATGGATATAAAATTTGAGAGCTCTAACCGTCCAAGAATTGCCCATTCTTTAGAGGTTCCAACTTAGGAGCTTATAGCTCCCTGCGGGGCTGTATAGTAGCCTCTGCTGATAAGAAATCTCCATAATCGTTTGCTAGACTCCTTGACTCCATCACTAAACTCATCTGTATCATATTCCCCACTAAAATTTTTTTTACTATAAGAAAAAGCCTCCATGTCTTCACCAACAACTGATTGGATCGGATGGTGGTAAGTTCTTAGCTTTCCTACACCTGAATCACCCTTTTGCCCTATATCTCTCGCTTTTTGTTTAATTGACTTTTTCCTCCCACCTAGATATGGCTTTTTTACAACATTATTTTTAACCCCACCAAGATCATTACTTAAAGTACCCATGCAAAAAGAAAGACCACCCACACTCGGCTCAAAAGTATTGTTCTTAAGCTGAGCATGGATACCCTCATCTTGTGGAGCTTCATCAAATATCTTAACCGATTGAAAAATCATGGGTGGAGGTTTATAATGGCTTCATCTTTGCTCACCTTCCTCCATATGTCTCTTTCACTACCCTTACTATCCTTCGAAACTTCATTATTATGAGAAAGAATTCTACGTCGGGCCCCTTCGACCCCGATGTCCTTACTACATCTCTCAGAATTAACTTTTTCCCCAACAGAATCACAACACTTTTTGATACTCAAGCTTTTAACAATATTCTTATTTGGCGTAGCTTTCATAGATTTGTTGTAAGGCCAATCTATGACTGTTATATGTTCTGGCTTTTCCTCACATTCATATTCAATGTGATCCATCATACCACACTAATAACATAAATTTTCCAACCTCTCATATTGAAAATAGACCCATGTTTGATCTCTTTTCCCATTCAGAATAACAGTTCCCTGACAAAGAGGTTTCATGACGTCAACATCCACTCTTACTCGTATGAATTTGCCAAAAGAGAGCATCTCATTATTATCTATTTTCAGAACTTTGCCCACCTTTTCCCCCGCCTTCATAACAACCTCTTTAGATCGTTTGTTCAATGGCAAATTATGTATGTGCACCAAAAAGGCACAAGTATTGAGGATAATATCCGAGGGTTGGATACCAGCATCTACCTCTTTAAGAATGATGAGGTGCTTATTAAAATGCCATGGGCCAGAAGTCAGGATCTTTTGTTTGTCTATTTTCAGTTGAAATTCACAAATAAAGGCCTGTGAAGAAATAGCTTCAATTTTGAAGGTACCATTGATTTTCCAAGCCATACTTAGGGAACTCCTTATTGCATGAAACGTAAATGGTTTCTCAGATACCACCCTACCAAATAGGCATAAATCAAATTTTTTATCAGCCTCCGTCGCTTTATCGAAACCAAAGTCGACCATCTCATCATCTTGTTCCGTTTAAGAAAACTTTTTCCACAAACATTCTAATTATATGGCCATTCAAAACCCTTCAATAGGATTAAAGCTCGAAATCGAAAATCCGACGATTTTTGCATAAAAGCAATAAACTACATAAAAAACAAAGCGACAATGTGGAAACAAAATGTTAGCAATAAAACCTAGGACTCTAGAAAAGCCAAAATGACATTGTATAAAAACAAAAAGGACTAGACGAGAAAACACAACACATGGCTGAAAGAAAATCTAGTCCTAATGGTTATAAAACCCTAGGCTAGAGAGAGAGACTATGTTTAAGGAGGAAAAAAAAAATTATGCACATTGTTTTTTTGAAAACTTAATTCCTATAGCAACGTTCAATAGTTAAAAAACTATTGAAATAATAAAATTCAAAGTAAAAAAAAAAGATGCAAATTAATTGAAGTTAAGAGAAATAAAAAGGCAATTTCCATAAAAAACTTTATATTTTCATTTTTATCTCAAAATAATTCTATTATTTATTTTTAATTTTTAAATATATGTATTTTTAATTATATATTAAATATAGTATTGAAAGAAATTTAATTTTGGTTAAGCGATGATATAACACTTCAAACGTATTATTTTATCTAGTACTATAATTTTTTTAATTTAAATATATATGTACTGATTTAATTATATAAATGACTTTTATACTAATAAGATATATGCATTAATTTAGATATATCTATATAGACTTATGCAAATTTATATTTTTTTTCATCTTTTAAGCTAAGAGCTTTGGTGGCTAATTCTACTCAAATTTATGAAAATCTAGTTTATTATGAGTTATGGACTAATTCTATATATAACTATATATTTTTTTAACCAAAAGTCACATTATTTGAAGAAAATTAAATATTACATATACATATTAATACATATTAGTAGTATCAAATCTAACAAAACTTAGTTCGAAATATTATGTTACTATCGGATCAAGTTAAATTTTTCACGAAACTAAAAATATATAATTTTTTATGTAATTTAGCCAAAATAAAATAATTATAATATTCTTATTTTTATTATACAGATAATTTAGTTTATAGAATAGCTCTAGAATATAATAGTTTTTTTTTGGTTGCCATGAAATATAATATTTATTCCATATAATATAGGTATTTCATATTTTAATTTAAATTTTAAATAAGAAATAATAATTCTATGAAATTATTTTTTTTTTAATTTCGCAGAATATACATATATTTTATCACAATCTCACTCTTCACAGCCGCTAACTTCACCACCGCTATTCACCGCTGCTACTGCTACCACTTTCATCATCTATCACTACCTATGTACCTATCCTTACCTCTACCCATGGTCTAAATTTTGAAGAAGTAAAGAACAAAATAAAAGGGAAATAAATTGAATTTTCTAAATTGCTCATATCATTTTCTCCTGAATTATCGGGATATGAGAGAGTAAACAGAAAATTTAACTTCTATTCTAAAATTAGAGAAATTCATCAAATGGATAAAAAGGCAGAATCGATCCGCACAATTCCCCGGCATAATTTTGCATCAATGGATTCACACTCTCCATCACCAGCGCCATCACTATTACAACAACAAGAACCTTCTCGGAACTGGGCGGAGCTGCCACGGGATGTGGCGGTTTCGATCTTCTTGATAGTGGGAGCGATCGAAATCTTGACATCTCTACAGTTGTCTGCTCCACATGGCATCGCGTCTGGAAGGACCCATCCATGTGGAGTAAGATCAACATGATCAATTTGGATGATCCCTGGGACACGGAGTACGATCTTGTGAAAATGTGCAAACGTGCTGTTGATCGCAGTTGTGGTTTGATGGATATCACCATTGAAAATTTTGGTGACGATGGTCTCCTCGAATACATTGCTGACAGGTATTTTTCTTAATAGCTTCATTTTTAGTTTTTAATTTCTGGATATATAATTTTGTTGAAATTTGCTTTAGATTAGTCTATCTGTTCATTTTATGATCAGGGTTGTTTGCAATTGCAATTCTTTATCGCATATCCCCTTGATTATAATTTTGTGTCTTGATGTTCTAACTTCACGTTTGAACCTTGAAGTTATTTATGAACAGTTTTAACTGCTGCATCTGATAATATAAGTGTTGTTGGCTGGATAAGAGTGCAGTATCTGTGAGATTTTGGCAAGGATTTGGAAATTGTGGTTAAATATATTATTAGCAATATTAAAAGAAGAAATCAAATATGTATAATATTTAATAAATAGTCCACAGTATCAATGCATTAGGGTGTCTCTGATGGATGCAGTTTTAACAGAACATGTATCAGAAACTATCAATTTGCAGTGAATAGATTATATTGAACAACAAATATCTCAGAAACTATCAATGTTGAAGTTGAATATGATTAGGTTGTTAAATGAATGTGCTAATTCGAAATCAAGATGCTGGTGAAATAATGAGCATCTACATGTTAAACTCAATTAAATATTCACGATGATAGCGCACATGGGAAAGAAATAGGCCAATTAGTCGGGGCAAAACTAGTACACTCTCATTCTAAAAGATTTCATTGTTGCAAACCATTTATGCAGGCATCAACTGACCTTAGTGTCCCTCTTTTTACTTTGTTGATATTCATCCTTCTCATTTATCTCCTAATACTAATAATCCTGCCAACCCAAATGGAATGGAGATCCTGGAAACAGCTATCTTCAAGGCTGAAAAATCTGGTTTCCATTTTATAGATACTGCTTCTTTTTGGGAAAAATGGGTGGGTTTTTTCTATATTCAGTAGTGAACAAAGTTTGCTGCATGGGTGACCAACAATAACGTAAAAAAAATGTCAATTAGAAGAACTCACAGGAAGTATCCAATGGATCCCGTGCTATAATTGCAAGAATATGTATAATGTAAGCCTTCTGGTCTTGTCTATGAAGCACAAACACTTCAACTACATAGCGTGTCACGTTTCCGATACGTTTCCAATACCGATACGAAACGTCCTGGACATATTTTGTAATTTTCAAAAAATTAGAAACACATTTATTTTAAGTTAAAAACATATTTTTTCCTTCTATAAAACCTAAAATCTATATGTGACACCAATCCTTGTTCAATATATTTGATTGTATGTCATTTTTATTTAATTCATATAAAAGTAATAACTTGTAGTTATATTTTTTATATTTATTTATTTATAAATTTATCCTTATATTTTTAATATTTACACGTTTTCCCCGCATGTCCGTATCCTATACTTTTTATAAATCTCGTTTCCCAGTATCCGTACCTGTATCCGTGTCCATGCTGCATAGGGTCTTGTTTCCTTGTTCAAAAGTACAGCAAGAAAAGTGAAAATCTGACACTGAAATCCTTTAGGTTATTTCATGCTTAAGGTTTCGTTGCAGGGACAATTTCTTATTCATATTTACTTTGCATACCTTTTTTTTTTTGTGTGTGTGTTTCATGAAATGATCTCATAACTTCGTGTTTGAAATTTGAAGTTATTTGTGAACATTTTTCGATGGATTTTTTTTGCTACCACAAGTATCTGGATTAGCAGGTTATATAAGATGATCATTTAAGTGAATATCAATGAGATTTATTATGGGTTTGAATTTGTTTGTTTTTTGGGAAGTTTCTTTAAATTACATTTAGAGGAAGATAAAATTGGTTAAGAAATTTAGGGTTTCATTTAGAGGGTCTTTTTCATTGGTCAACTAGAGGAAACAATTGGCTGATTTGTCTTGGAGATAAATTTGAACACAATTGAAACCAATAACGTCCTTCTTGTACTAAAGTTGGAATAATATCCATACTGCATCCTTGAAATTGGGGACTTTTGAAGGTTGACTTGTATTCTTTTGTTTTGACATAATCTTAAGGTGCTGTGCTTTTTTTTTTAATACACCTGCATCAATACGGATGCATATATAACTTAGCTAGCTATTTCACTTCTATCCAATGTCCTATATGTAACATGGATTTCTGGAAAACTTTGAAGCATTACTGTAATTTATTGTCCTTGGATTGTGTTTTGGCATATATTTAGCAGTGTTCTGATTTGTAAGCTATTATGATGTAGTGGTGAACAGCATCAACATTTGTTTAAAGAATTTTGGCTGCAAAATGCCATGCCATTTTATATTATAATAACTGCTTTATATCTTCTATTATATTCATGTATGGAAAGCAATACCTCAGAAAAAAATAAAATATTGATCTTTTCACTGCAGTAACCTTTTTGTTTTTGTGGATGTGTCTTTTGACCTTCGCAAGTTCCAATTTTTTTTGAACTTTGTACTGATAGTTAACTGAAGTATAATCTATGAAGTGGTTCAATGATATGCTCTAGATTCATGTCATTGAGATGTGATTGAGTTGTTCTAGCATAGCTACATGTAGACACATGAGATAAAATTCATGTATAAATTTTGCCGGAACTAATATTTAATGAAACAATAGGACAGTTTCAAAGTTAATTTACTTAATATAAGTGTTTATTTTGCTAAGAGTTGGCATTAGTATATTTTTCAAGTGGTATGATTCTGTTGTTTACAACTGCATGCGCATATAGCATGAGCAACCCTTCTTAAATAATCATTTTAATTATGGGGGTATTTAGAATTGTTGTTCAATGTCTTAAAAGCAGATTTTGAATTTTTTTTATTTAGTTGACTAATTTTTTATAAATTTTTTTTTTCAAACCTGTTTTTGGAAAAAACATATATTTACCTACTTTTACTAAAAACAGTTTTCAAAACTAAAAAAAAAAATTAAAAATACAAATTTTTTTCAAAAAACGCTTTTCCGAAACTCAATCCCAAACGGGCCCTAATTCATTCTTATATGAACTATTGGTTATGATGTGCATAAACAAGTTTTAATCAAACTTTTTGTTAATATTTCAATACTTTAATTTATTGACCAGAAAATATTTTGCTTGGTAATGTAAAATTGAATCTGGGATAAGACATTATCCCTATGCTTGCTTTGCTGATTAGACGAGTTACTATTATGAATTATTCATCCTTGATTATTATTTGGCTATAATTTTTTAATGTTAAGATTTAAGGTCATGAAGATGATTTTGTACTAAGCTTGTTTTGCTTGTGTTCTCAGCTAGAAAAAATATTGCAGCTATGCTGGCACTTCTACTTTTTGTATGAAGTGTCAATCTGACTGTAATTTCTGTCTTAAAAAGTTGAAAATGTTTTCTTATATATGATAAGGAGATAACCATCCATTGGCTTTCATCCTATTATTATAACTATGATTTACAAGTTGCTTCCTTTTCTTTCCAATATTCTTCAAAACACATTTGTTAAATCTTCAGTATGTTAGCTCCTATAGGAAATATGTTATTAACTTTTGCTGAATAAATCGGGTGTCTGTTGGTGTCAGTCTGCCGACTTTTAATATTTTGGTTACTGAATGCCTTACAGATCAAGTAAATCTCAAACGACTTCAGCTTATATATATGGCAATGAAATTTCCGATAAGGGATTAAGTATAGCAGCTAGAAAACTTGCATCACTTGAGGAGCTTGAAATTTCATTGTGCAATTTATCAAAGACATCTCTTCATGTTGTTGGGCAATGTTGTCCTCTACTCAAATCATTGAAGCTGAATGTCAGTGGATTCAAATATGCACGTATAGAGTGCAATGCAGAAGCCTTAGTTATCGCAGAAAACATGCCTCGTTTATGCCACCTCCAAATTTTTGGAAACAAGTTGACAAATGAGGGCTTGCGGGCCATTCTTGATGGTTGCCCACTCCTCGAGTCACTTGACTTGCGTCGATGTTTCAATGTCAATCTGGAAGGGAATTTAAAGAGAATATGTGCTGAACGGATAAAAGATTTGCAATGTCCTTGTGATCCCACTGATGACTATCCATATGATGTAGGATCGTCTGACGACGGATTTTCTGATGATTTCATGGTTTGTTATGATGATGATGATGAGCATTATGAGTTTCACGGTGGTAGAACAATCATGGACTACTTCTGTTAGCACCTTCGTGATGAAGTTGAGACAGGTCTAGTTAAGGAAACCAAGGGTATGCTAGTAGAGATGCATTAACTTTTTAGTGTTTTTGGTAACTGAATGGTCGCTTCTCCTCCCTTTTTCCGTTTGTTTGGACTATTATGGCATGCTTATCTAATGTGTTACTCCCTTTCACTCTATCGTTTAATAAAATAGAATTTGTTCCACTTCAATTTACGTTCTAGATTATTAATAAAAAATAAACTATTTCTTTCTGACTTTACCCATATCTTGATTTTTTCTAGAGATTTGAGTTTTGTTAGAGTAGTTATAATTTATTAATACTTTTAGTCTTTCTAAAAGCAGGTAATGTAGTCATTTTATACCTAAAATTATATCTACTAAATAGCATTCTTAATTTTTGTGATGCTACCTTTATCAATAGTGTAGAGTTAGAGTAGAACGAAGAAGGAGTACTAGAGTTGGGGTATGCATAGAGGTTTTAGATGCACAGATGCACATGGAAAATGATAATTGAAATGCAGTAATTGGTGCTCTTTCGAAATAAATAAATATGCTTCCTGTCCTTTTCAAATCTATCTATTTTTAGTGACAGCAACTTCTCAACCAGCATTTTGATATTTCCAGTAGTGTTGTTACTTTATTAGCTTAGAATGCCTTTTAAAGAAAAATCCCTTTAAAATGTAGGATTGTGAATTTATTTTTAATTTAATTTCAATTGTTTGGGATGTAAAATTAAATTGATATAATGTAGTCTAGAGCTTGTTTTTATGCTGATTATTAGGAAATGTGGTGGACCATAAGTTACATAATTGAGATAATTATTTATTTGCATTTATTATAAAAATGATAAAAATTATTTGAAGTTTAAAAATTATATGATTTTTTCTATCTATTTTATCAAATTATACTAATACATTATTTTATCAAATTTTCTATTTAAAAAGCGTTAGATTATAGTAAAATAATAAAAAAAATACCATTTACTTATTGCATTAATAGTTTTGAGTATCATCTACTAATATTCTTCTAAATTTTGACATATTACGTTAGTTATCATTTTAAACAAAAGAAAATATTTTTTTCCTACTAAAAATAAATAATTTAAAATTTAATATAAGAATTATAAAGTTTAATAAAAATAAAATAAAAAAGATTAACTATAAATTTTAAATATTATAGGGTATGAGCACCATATCTATATAAATAGTAATTTTTCTTTAAATTTAGTAATATTTCAAAGTTTGCACAAATTAACTAGATTGTAAAAATTAATCTGAGAGAAGCAACCGAATAACCGATCCACCCCAAGCCCTAACACTACCGTGCATCAAATGGAGACGCAAGAAAATTAAAACCCATAATTAAACTCGACAAATTTCTTAGCAATTCTCCATCTATGGATAGACACTCTCTGGAGCCATCGACATCGCGACAACAACAAGAAGACGATTGTCGTAATTGGGCGGAGCTACCACAGGATGTGGCAGTATCGATCTTCTTGAGGCTGGGGGCGATCGAAATTTTGACCTCTCTACCATTCGTCTGCTCCACATGGCGTAGAATCTGCAAGGACCCATCTATGTGGAGCAAGATCGACATGCGGAATTCGGGTGATCCGGACTTTGAGTACGATGTTGTGAAAATGTGCAAGCATGCTGTTGATATGAGTTCTGGTGGTTTGATCGATATTAACATTGAGTACTTTGGTGACGATGCTCTCCTAGAATACATAGCCAACAGGTACTTCACTTATCAGATCTATTTTTAGCTTTTAATTTCTGGATATATAATACTGTGGAAATTTACTTTAACTTAGTTTATCTATTCAAATTTACGATTACGGTTCTCTGCAATCACAATTTAACATTGCAAATTACTTTGGATAATTTTGTGCCTTGATCTTCTAATTTACTGTTCTAACTTCAAAGTGATGTTTGAACAGTTTTGACTGCTTACGTTACGTACGAGCATTATAGAGTAAGTATCAGTGACCTTTTGGTATGGGTTTGGAAATTGTGGTTAAATATAGCATTAATAGCATTAAAAGAACGAAATGAAATATGTATACTTTTTAATAAATAGTCCAGAGAATTAGTGCATTAGGGCTTCTCTTATGCATACAGTTTTAACCTATGTAGCATGAATACGGGTACGGATACGGACACTGGAAAACGAGATTTATAAAAAAAATAGGATACGGATACGCAGTATAAACGTATAAATATTAAAAATATAAGAGTAAATTTATAAATAAATATAAAAAATATAATTATAAATTATTTTTATTTGAGTTAAATAAAAATGACATACAATCAAATATATTGAGCAATAATTGGTGTCACATATAGATTTTAGGTTTTATAGAAGGAAAAAATATGTTTTTAATTTAAATAAATGTGTTTCTAATTTTTTGAACATTACAAAACTTTCCCAGGACATTTCGTGTCGGTGTCCATTAAGTATCGGTGTCGGAAACTTGTCGAAAACGCGACACGCTATGTAGTTGAAGTGTCCGTGCTTCATAGGTTTTAACAGACCCAATGCATCGGATAGATATCAATTTGCTGTGAATTCATTATAGGTAAACAGCAATTAATCGCTATGTCGAAGTTAAATATGTTTAGGCTGTTTAATGTATGTGTTAATTTGAAGTCAAGATGCTGAAATGGGTCAATTTAACTTAAAAACAAGTTTATTTATTATTCACCAACATATCAACATGATTAACATGTTAAATAATTGAACTTAGGATGATCATTGCATCACTTGTGGAAACTTAGTTTCACTTGTATAATAAGCTCATAGTGCTGATGCAGGGAATAGAGCTCATACGGAAAATTGCTCCTTTTCCTTGATAATCTCATTTTGCACTTTCTATTCCGCCTCTTACGCCAGCTGCTTTAATCATAAAAATTCAGATTCTGGACCTGAATCATAATCGATTATAAAATAATCCTTCTTCTTCTTCTTCCAATGCTGAATCCTCTCATCCTTTAAATCAAATGATGAGCTATAATCTGAATTATCTTCGTCCAAAAAAGATGTTTCTTTCACGGATTATATCCTGCTATTAGTCTTAAAACTGAAGCCTTATTATCCTGGCTGGCTTTTCATATGCAATTTACTCTTTTGCTTGTTAGCATTTGATTATCGAAATCATAAGATGTAGAAAGCACCATCCTCAGTGTAGGATTCTTCAACCGTTTTGTCCTTGGAGATATGAAAGGAATCCCCATAGCACCCCCATTTGATGTAATTGAGGAGAATCCACATTTTAGATGTGCCCCATCAACCCTCAGAGTGGAGAAAATGTTTGAGGAGATACAGTCTAATTTTCTGACATGCCAAAGTTCTTTTTGTGCTTACTACCTCAAGGGAAAAACTGTGAAATCTATGGTCTTTGGAAAAAGATAATTTTGCTGATTTTGGAATTGTCAATCAGTGAATTGCTCCTCACAGGGTTAATTACCAATATCTAAAAAATATGCTGTTGAAGATAATTGCAAAACTTGGTGAACTGCAACAACCGATGGAATATCAGAATGCCCAGGAGAACCATGAGATACGTCCATCCTGAGGATGATCATAGGAATCTTAGAAACCAGTGGTATATATGGAGAATGCTTAAATGCAAATACTGACTTTAATCCACAAGGTTTTGCTTTTATCTTCAGCAGCACATTTATATTGCATTTTCGTTGACGGGTTTTCACAGATTCAAGATCTATCAGTTTTCTCCCTTCTCTATTGGCCACTGCCAAAATGATGCGCGTTACACACCAAGTGAGTATATATATATATATATATATATAGCACCTATATGGGCGCTTGTACTTTCTGTACCAAATTTCTATCTGATTTTGCAAATGCGTTCTTAGGAAGTTGGAAATGTTTACTTACATTTGATGAGAGATAACTGCCCATTGGCTTTGAGCCTACTGTGATAACTATGATATTACAAGTTGCTTTTATAAATGCCCCCTTCCTTCTGTTCTTTTTTTTCCTCTACCTTTTCAAGGAGCTTCAGATTGAGATTTCAATATATCCATCTTTGAAGAATTATGAGCCATGGTGAAATGCTGATCTGCAGGATATATATCTCATATTTCCAAACTATTCTTCATAGAACAATTGTCAAAGTTTCAGAATGTTAATTCCAATAATAAATACTATGCATTTACTTTTGCTGAATAAATCGGTAATCCACTGATATCAATGTTCTGCTTTTTTTTTGTTGATGTTTTGGTCGCTAATTACCTTACAGATCTAGTCATCTCAAACGACTTCAGCTTGTATATTGCCATGACATTTTGGATGAGGGGTTATGTCGAGCAGCTAAAAAACTTGCATTGCTTGAGGAGCTTGAAATTTCATTCTGCTCGTCAATATCAAATACATTTCTTCATGTTGTTGGGGATTTTTGTCCTCTACTCAAATCATTTAAGCTGAATGCCCTGGCGTTCATACGCCCAAGTATAGAGTGCAATGAAGAAGCCTTAGCTATTGCAGAAAATATGCCTAGTTTATGCCACCTCCAGATTATTGGAAATGGGTTGACAAATGATGGTTTGCAGGCCATTCTTGATGGTTGCCCACGCTTGGAATCACTTGACCTGCGCCAATGTTTCAATGTCAATCTGGAAGGGGATTTAAAGAGAATATGTTCTGAACGAATAAAAGATTTACGATGTCCTTGTGATTCAACAGATGACTGTCCATTTGTTTCTGACATTGCGGACATAGGATTTTCTGATGAAGAGTACTCTTATGGATTATCTGACATTGATTTCGTGTCTAATGATGATGACGACTATTATGAGTTTTCCGATGGCAGCTATATTTCTGACTTTGACCGCTTCTATTTTGATTAGCACCTTGGTGATGAAGTTGAGACGTATCTAGCTATGGTAACCAAGGCTATGCTAGTTTTTTTTTTCAATTTTTTTTACTAGTGTTTTTAGTCACTGAAAGTTCACTCTGCTCCTCGTTTCGATTTGTACAGTTGCATTGCATCCATGCTGGACTTCTCTAGTGGCGATCTTAATTATGATTGTATTCAGATTTCATAGGTGAATATGTGCTAGTTTTAGGATATGCATAAACATTTGGATGCAGATGTATGTGGATGATAATAATTAAAACATATTTGCAGTAGTTGGTGCTCTGTTGATCAAACAACTGTCAAGGAGGTTAGTGAAGCAAGTAACAATATTTGGTAAAATTGATAATTTAAACCCTGTACCTTTGGATTTCTCTCAATGTGGCCGTTACACTTTTATTTCAGTGATTTTAGCCCTTGTATTACTATATTATTAACAATCTGGTCCTTTTTTGACAGCTTATATGGAGTTGTCTTTTATGTCTATATCTTATTTAATCCTAACTGAATTAGAAAGATAATTTTATATTAATATATTAACGGGGTTTGTATAACTTTTAAAGAATTTTTTGAAAAAGACTTAATTGTTGATAAAATAAAAGTACAAGCATCTAAAAAAAAGCCAAAGAAAAAAAAGAAATGCAAGAATGGGTTGTACCCAATAAAATATTTTAAGAGTTTTTATACAATAGTTAAGGAATATTTTTTAAATATAAATATATATAAAATAATATATTATCCTTATATAATTAATCTCTATCAATTAATTATAATGTAATTGTATATGGAAGTTAGAGTTTTAAATATGGAGAAACAGATAAAAAATAATCAATGTAGGTAGATTACTGACAAATATAAAACATTTTGGAACGAAAACAAAACTTTAACTACTGAAATTTAACTTTGTTTTTTTTTTTTAAATTATCTATATATTTTTTTATTATTTTTTGTGAAACTTCTTTACATTTTTACTTTCTTTTTTTTTTTTTTAATTTACCTTTGTTTTAAATTTTAATTATCTCTTTCATTCTCTTTTCATTTGCAGTCAATGCATAACTACTAATTTTCAGATTTTCAATCCCTAATTCTCTTGATTTGATATATCCAGACTCCAGCGATGATGCTACGTTCTTCTCCACCACCGATCTTGTTGAAGATAACAACAGTGGAAGCGATATGTTAGTGAAGTGTGACACCGACAAAGATGGTCGCTATAGCAAGGCAGAGGTGAGGAAGGTTTTCGAAGAGTTAGGCTCCCATTTTCCAAGCTGGCGGGTTCAAAAGGCATTTGAACAAGCAGATGGAGATAGAAATGGTTATATATACAAAGAAGAATTGGAGGATCTAGTTGATTATGTTTTCCGATGTAATTACGAAAAGAAATAGATTATAACTTAACATATAAATTAAGGTTAGTGCATGCATGCATGCAGATGGCGTGAAGGAGTAGAGATTTGTCGGTCAGCATATATACATGTGCCTCTTTATTTCTATTTTTTTAGTCTAGGCAATTCAACTAAAGTATTTTCGATATATTTTCAAGAAATTTCCAAAATATATTTAAAGTATTTCCAATATATTTCTAAAGTATACAAAAGGTATTCCCAATGAATTTTCAAGAAATTTCTAAAGTATATCTAAAGTATTCTTAATGAATATCCATTGTATACCCAATAAATTTTTAAAGAATTTTCAAGGTACTCCTAATGTATACCGAACCAAAGGTATACTCAAAGTATTTCTAAAGATATCGAACCAACGTATAACTAAAATATACCAAAAATACACTTTTTTGTATACTTTGGAATGATTTTTTGAGTTTAGATATTTTTGTAATATATTTTAGGTGCAATTGGAGTTTTAAAAAATTTAAGTAGAGATAATGTTGTAATATGTTAGAAATTTTTTAACTTTTATTTATTTATTATTCTTTCTCCTCTCTACTCATATCTCACAAGTCATATCATTCCTCATTCTCTCTTTTATACTTTATTTTATATATATATATATATATATATATATATATATATATATATATATATATATATAGGAAGTTGTTTTCAGATTTATAAAGATTAAGTCTAGATCTTTAAGTTCTCTTGAGTGTTCATTACCTAGAAAGGTCTGAGAAGTAAATTCTTCTGTTTAGAGATCGCAATAACCAAAAATTGCTTAGGATTGTAAAGAGACTTTAATTTTCTTTATAAAATCTTTATAGCTATGGATACTATTTTCTATAGAACTATATCCTTTAACTTTGCTTCCACATTTTCTAATGATTCTAGGAAGATAGTAAATAGTGAAAAAATTATAATAGAAGATTTTGAAAAAGGGATAGATAATTGGAACATGCCGAAAGTAAATGGAGATCATATCTATAGAACTTCTAAATGTCAACTCTCCAGAACTAATTTTACTATCAAAATAGAAGAACGAGACATACAATTTTTCAAACCTTTTGAGACCAAGCAATTGCTTAAAATTCCTTAAAAAGGCATAGAGATAGAAAATACAAATATATACATATAGACTTAGTTCAATTAGGAATCAAACCCTTAACTAAAGAAGGCTTAAATATATAAATTCTTGTCGTTCTTGGAAATGCTAGATTTACAAACTTTGCAGAGTCCTGATTAAGTACTGTTGAATCCAGTTTATGTATGGATCTAGTTTTTTTTATTGTTACCCAAATTTTTCTATTTCTTTAGATGATAAAAATATTTTAAAATCCTTAATTTTACAAATCAAAACACATAATTATCATATGCTTAAAGATTCGAGTCGAGTTGCTTTAATTTTTAAAATTCATTATAAAGCTATGATATCTGCTTTTAATACAGGTGCTAGATTTTACAGTAAAAAAGGTGAAACCTTTATTTTACAAATAGATCTCTCTAGAGCTAATGCTGTAACATCTAGAAGTATCCAATGGAGAGAAATACCTCTTCCCAAAGAATGGATCCTAGAAGGAATTACCGAGTCTGAGCCTATTGAGCTCATAAGGCCCAATACCCAATTAAAACAAGTAATCCAATATCATGATAGGAGAGTTAGACTCTCCTTTGATAGAAAACCTATTGGTAGTAGATACTCCGATGATTCTTCTACTTCAAAAACCATGGACTTAGGAAAAATTTCATAAATTCCTTCAGTAATTGATATACCATATAGAGATATGCCTAGGTGTTTCACATCTGACATACCTTGCAACACCATCCTAAATAATGTAGACTACACTTCTGATATACCTAGACTTGTATTCATCAATTCAATGGTAGATAGTTCTTCAACTCAGGCCCAAAATACCTTTTCTGTTCAGCCTAAACAAGCTAAACTAGAACAAGAACCAACTAGTCCAACTTTTTCAGCCATAAATGAAAACCTAGTTCATGAATTAAATATCATTGAAAAAAAATTTCAGGTTGATAAAAAATTCTTGCATGATGATTTTTATGCTGAGCATAATCATGAAAAAATAATTTGGTTTTTTAAAAATTTTTCAAATGCTAGAAAAAAAAATTCAAGAACAATTTTATGAATTTGTTTGTGAACATAAAGTTCATATTTTGTTTTTTGATTGGTTTGAACGTTATGCTTCTCAAAATTCCATAGATTATCCTTTCAAATTTGCTAATCCAGTTAATATTGGGAACAAAATTCCTTAATGGAAAACTATCACATATTAAGAGGATCCAGTCTACACATCCACCTTTTCAAGATATAAAAATCTCTTTTAGTGATCAGATTGTAAATGTCATTTCTCTCAAAAATTTAGGAAATGATGATAAGACCAACATAAAAAATATCATTATACAAAATAACTTTTCAAATACTCATCTTAATATCTTAGGTAAATAACTTGATCATATAGAAAAACACTTAGGAAAACAACATGTAGTTTCTGTTGATTCCCAAACCTCTCATGTTGATTCAAAAATAAAAAATTTCAGGATAACAAAACTGAGTTTATTAAAGCTATCTAGAATCGGCTAAATAGAATTGGTCCAAATACCAATAGTACTAGTCAGCATACGGATTCCAATCAAGTTGCCCTAGAAACTCCAACTTCTAGAGTAAATGCTATAAATCAAGATTCTAGTGATAGTGCTGCCTTAGAACAATTTCAAGATTCTACAACTGAAGTTAATAAATTGACTTGGAGACAGTCCTCACAAGTCCAACAACCTTTACAAATCATTCATGCACTAGATATAGGAATAATTAAACTGGTAGCTTAATCTCGTTTCAATGTCTCTTATGTCTATGATTGGAATAAAGATGAAATTATTGAATACATTATTCTTAGTTTCTACAACAAATGACTATGGTTGCCAATGCTTATAAAACCCAAATAGGAACCCAGGATAGAACTATTGTTCAACTCCTTATACTATCATTATACAAAATAACTTTTCAAATACTCATCTTAATACCTTAGGTAAACAACTTGATCGTATAGAAAAACACTTAGGAAAACAACATGTAGTTTCTGTTGATTCCCAAACCTCTCATGTTGATTCAAAAATAAAAAATTCCAGGATAACAAAACTGAGTTTATTAAAGCTATCTAGAATCAGCTAAGTAGAATTGGTCCAAATACCAATAGTACTAGTCAGCATACGGATTCCAATCAAGTTGCCCTAGAAACTCTAACTTCTAGAGTAAATGTTATAAATCAAGATTCTAATGATAGTGATGCCCGAGAAAAATTTCAGCATTCTACAACTGAAGTTAATAAATTGACTTGGAGACAGTCCTTATAAGTCCAACAACCTTTACAAATCATCAATGCACCAGATATAGGAATAGTTAAACCGGTAACTCAATCATGTTTCAATGTCTCTTCTGTCTATGATTGGAACATAGATGAAATTATTGAATACAATATTCTTAGTTTCTACAACAAATGACTATGGTTGCCAATGCTTATAAAATCCAAATAGGAACCCAGGATAGAACTATTGTTCAACTCCTTATAGCTAGATTTTCTAGCCAACTTAAAGGATTGTGAGATTATTATCTCACTTCTTAACAATAAGAAGATATCATAAATGTCATTAAAGTAGATGAAGAAGGAGCACATATTCTAGACGAAGAAGGAAATCATAAAAAGGACGTGGTAACAACCTTGATCCTTACTATTTCCTTACACTTTGTGGGTGATCCCTCTCATTTAAAAGACAAAAATACTGAACTTCTCTCAAACCTTAGATGCAAAAAACTTAGTGATTTCTAATGGTATAAAAATACCTTTCTGACTAAAGTTATGCTTAGAGAAGATTCCAATTAACTATATTGGAAAGAAAAATTCCTTACAGGTTTGCAAACTCTTTTAGGAGAAATGGTTAGGAATAAAATTAGAGAATCCTCAAGACAACAAATTATACCCTATAGTGATTTCACCTATAGAGAATTGATTAGTCTAACCCAACAAAACGATCTTAAGATCTACCAAGACCTTAAACTCTAAAAACACCTTAAGTGAGAATTAAAACAAACCAAATGAGAATTTGGTTTTTTCTGTCAACAATTTGACATCAATCCCAACAAACCTTCTTCTTGCACAGGAAACTGCAAAAGTAGTTCCCATAACAGTACGTATAGAAAAGGTTACAAAACCTATAAAGGAAAGATCTTTCAAATCTCGTGATGAGTTTTACAAGAAACCTCATTACAAAAAATTAGAAAACAAAATCCCGAGAAATCGGATTTAAGTAGCAGGTATAAAGATATTACTTGTTACAGATGTGGCAAAAAAAGTCATATTTCTAATTTGGTAAGTTGAATAAGAAACTATATGAGCTTCATTTAGACGAAGAAACCATGTCTAGTATTGACCTTAGGGTGATTACTCTCTATTTTGATCTTGACAATCAAATTAAATGTCATTAATAGCTTCATTTAGTATTGTTTTGATAGTGTTCAAAGTTTCAATATATTTGTGATTTCTCCAATGAATGAGTTAAAAATTTCTCAAGGACATGTAACTCCCGACCAAGACTAGTATTTCCAGATCGGGACACGGTTACAGACTGAGAAACAATGGGCCTTAGTCATCTGAAAGATCCAGTAGCCGATATAGATTGGAAAGGCTATGGTTCAGATCGGGAAAAAGGGAAGCACGATTGGAAAATTTCAAATGGATATGATCGTTGAAAGGCGCCTCCACCAGAATTGTGCCACGTCATTTGGGAAGTCAAAATAACCAAGTAGGACTGACCAAGTTCCCAACCGAGAAAGGGTGTCCCCACCGGGAAGCTCTCGAAGTCAACTATTTGAAGTCCCTAGTCAAGGCATCATCAACCAAGTCCTGACCAAGAAAATTAGAGTCCCGACTGGGAAATTCATATAGGAACTAGTCGTTTGAGTCATCAGCTAACCAGACAGTGCCATGTGTCCACTTAGGCCTTTTCTCGATCGAGAAACTCTCTCTACATGTAGCATTACATGTACTTATAAGAGAACGTTAGAAAGAGTAATGACATTCATTTGTAACAGATATTTGGTGGAAAATCAGTATAAATACCCTATTAAAAGGCCATTTAAAAAATCTAACTACTTTCATTGTGCCAAAACTCTTGAAAATTGATTTCTCAATTTTCTTTCACTATTTCTTTTGTAAGGGTTCAAGTGTTAGCCTTAAACAATTGGATTATCTTGTAATTAGGTAGTGTGTAAGCCAAATTACAAGAAATTGGTTGTTGTGAACCATTAAAACACAGAAAAAATTTGGGTTGAGAGTTAGCCTTGTAAAACACCTAATTGGGAGTGAGCTAGTTAAAACTTTATTTGTAATTTAAGGATTAGATTAATGAATACCCAATTGAGATTGAAAAGAGGAGAAAGGTTAGTTAATACTCAAACCTCTACAAAATTTGTGTGTCTCTCTCCTCCCTCAACTTTTATCATCTTATGTGTGAAAGAAATTTTTTAATCTCTTACCAATTCATCCCTCCTCCCCCCCCCCCCCCTTCCCCCTCTTGGTTATTATTTGGGGCAACAATTGGTATCAGAACAAAGTGTAGAATTCAAGCTTCATCAGCTCTAGCAAATATCAACAATAACCTAAAAAGGATTCCAAAATCTCAAGCCTTACTTTGATGGGTCAAACTATACCCATTGGGAGTTTAGACTGGAGGCTTACTTGGATAGTGAAGGCATTGATATTTGGGATAGTGTTCGTAAGGAGTGGACACCGCCAACAAAGAAGAATGTTGAAGGAGAAGATGAAGTTCTTCCAAGGGATGAGTGGACCAGACCACATAAGAAGGCAAATGGTAAGAATAAGAAGGCCATACCTATCATAGCAAGCTCTCTCTCTCTCTCTCTCTTGAAGAGTGTGGAAGAGTTCAACATTATCCACCCGCTTATAGCATGTGGAAGACATTGGAGAACTATTATGAAGGCACAAAGCAAGTTCGTTCAAAAAAGATACAACTCCTTATGAATGATTATGAACTCTTCAAGATGAAGCCCAATGAGACCATTACTGACATGACAAACTGCCTACTCTCCATCATCAACAACATGATGAAATATGGAAGACATACAAGCCTTGAAGATGTAAACAATAAGATTTTAAGAAGTCTTCCCATAAAGGATTATGGCTCAAGGGTGGTAGGTATAGAGGAAGCCAATAAGGATTAGGACACCATTCCTATCGATGTGCTTATTGGCAAGTTTCTAACACATGAAATGACTCTTGTAAGGGAAAAGGAGCTTGAGGGAACCTCTTGCACTAAAGGCAAGCACCACCTCCTCTAAGACTCAAGATTTGGATCTCATTAGTGATGATAAAGTAAGTGAAGAAGAGGATGAGGAAATAATCATGCTATCTAGAAGAGTGAAGAGAATGATAGTCAACTTGTATTGGACTATCAAGAACTATAAGCAAAAGGCCTTAAAGTTCAAAGGCTCCTTATCCAATTTTAACTAGAATAAGAAGGAGATAAAGTGCTATGAATATGGAAAGAAATACCATATTAAATCTAAATGTCTGAGGCTCAAAAGGTACAAGGGTAAGTCTCATAAGGATAGAGGAGACAAAGGCCATAAATCTATATGGGATGATCATACATCAAGTGATGATGAGGAGAGCCAAAAAGATATAGCCAACATGTGCTTCATAGGCTTGGAGGATAACTCCAATGAGGTAACTTCTACTTCTTCTTCTTTTTTTGGTTTATATGCTTATGATGATGATGACATCATTGAAGTTATGGGTCTAGAACTAGAGAGATATAAAAAGAAAGTCATTTTTCATAAGAAAAATAGCTTCAAACTTAAGAATGATATATCCAACCTTCAAAAGGTTATGGAAGAGCTAAACACTTCTAATATTTCTTTTAAGAAGTCATTGGATGAATTTTCATCTTGACCCTCAACCAACTCTTTACTTAAAGAAAACAATGCTTTAAATAATGAGGTTGATAAGCTAAGACTCTATTTCAAAATTTCATAAAAGGAAGCAAAGTTTGGATACTCTTATTGTATTCTAAAGACCTCTCTTAGTGAGATATGACTTAGGCTTTAATAGAGCATCATCTTCGTCTACACCTAGAACTATATTTGTTAAAGCTTTTACGTCATAAACCTCTTCGAAATGAGGTAGTTCCCGCTAAGGCTAAAAACAAATCTCACACCAAAGCCTCTATTCTAAAGAAGAATAGCAAAGGTTCACTTGGCTCAAGAGGGAAACCTCAAAAGGCCAACAATGCCTTCTTATATAAGAGGCATACACCTAGGAAAGCACCCACTACACATGATTGTGTTTGTTATTGCACTTCTTCTTATGCCTCAAACAAGAAGGTTATGAGGCCAAAACACCAAGTGAAATGGAAAAAGTCTTTTAAGAATAAACAATGCCATTATTACATAGAGTTTGGGCATATTAACATTCATTGTTTGATAAGGAAATCCCATTGGGATTCTCTTAAAAATAACCTCCAAGGATTCAAATTTGTTTGGGTACTTAAAAACCAAACTTGAATTTGTGTTTTGTAGGTATGCCTTAAATCCACAAGCAATAAAAATGTGTGGCTATTGGATAGTGGATGCTCAAGGCACATGATCGGAAATAAAATCCTTTTCACAAATATTAAACATATGGATAGAGGTAAGGTTACCTTTGGAAATAATGCTAAAGGTAAGGTTACCTTTGGCAATCGGCATTAGTACCATATGATTTGATGGTATTTCAATTATTGAGGATGTAATGCCTGTTGATGGTTTGAAACATAATCTTTTAAGTGTGAGTCAATTATGTGATAAAGAAAATCAAGTCATCTTTAGCTCTAATGGATGCCTAGTAACCTCCTTAAATGGTGAAGAGGTATTTAAAGGAGAAAGAGATGACAACACTTACATAATTGACTTATACAAGTTAACTAATATTTCCTCTAGTTGTCTTGTATTTATTAGTGAAGAATCTTGGTTATGGCGTAGAAGGCTTGGACATGCAAGCATTAATTTAATTCAAAGCCTTAGTAAGGACGAACTAGTAGATGAGCTCCTAAAGGTCAAGTATTTAAAAGACAAGACTTGTGAGCCATGCCAAAGAGAGAAGCAACACAAATCACCATTCAAGCTCAAAAATATTGTAAGTACTTTTAAACCTTTACATATTTTGCATATTGATTTGTTTGGACCTAGTATAGTTGCTAACTTGTGTGGAAAACATTATATATTTGTCGTTGTAGATGATTACTCTAGGTTTACTTGAAACCTAAGTGCGTAGTGCCATGAAGATATTTCAAAATTCTTTTTACTGCATGCAAATGTGATTTCTTAGGACATGTTTGAAATCTAGCACACAAGCATACACTATATATAATATCGAGTCTAGTAGCAATTAAATAAAGGAGAGAATTGATCATACCTCTATAAAGCTTTTCATCAATAGCTTTACCCTTTTCATCTTTGTCCAATTTTATTGAAGTGCTCATTAGAGTCTTGACATTCTTACAACCATCCATTCCAAATTTTTTTAGCAACTGCTTTATTTACTTGGATTGATTGATGAAGATGTCATCTTTGCATTGCTTAATTTGAAGTCTAAGAAAGAATTTGAGTTCCCCCATCATGCTATTCTCAAATTTCCTAGTCATACACTTGACAAATATGTTCATTAATAGATCCAAAGATAATATCAACATAAATTTAAACAATACGAGTGTCAGGCTTATGCTTTTTAATAAAGAGGGTTGTGTCTATATGTCCTTTAGAAAATTCATTATCCATAAGAAATGCATTAAATCTTTCATACCAAGCTCTAGGAGCTTACTTTAATCCATTTAAGGCCTTAGTGAGCTTATAGACATGGTTTGGAAAAATATAATCTTCAAAACCGGGAGGTTGTTCAACATAAACTTCCTCCGTTATAAAACCATATAGAAAAGCACTTTCAACATCCATTTGAAAAAGTTTGAAATTAATGTAGCATGCATATGCTAGTAAAATACAAATTTCTTCTAATCTTGCTATAGGAACAAAGGTTTCATCATAATCAATGTCTTCCTCTTGGTTATATCTTTTGGCAATGTAAGGGTTTTGGGCTGAAGTTTGGAGGTAAACAGGCATAAAGTGTGTAAGCTGTGAGATAGTCACGGGCATGACTGAAGGAGTCACAGCTGTGGCTATTGAGGATAAGTGTTCTGGATGGCTTTTGAGTGTCACGGGCATGACTAAAGTAGTCATTATCATGACAAGTCTACTATAAATAGATTTCTATGGTTTTCTTTCATTTTAAAACACGGTTAATAACTCTCTAACCCTAGCTCATATCTCCAAACCCTAAGAAACGATTTCCTACCCCTTACCAAAAGTTTTCTAGCCTTAAAAACATAAGATTTACTGTAAGATGGGAGATTAGCTAGAGATTTTGATAGAAAGGCAAGAAAAGAGGAGTTGAGAAAGAGTAGCTTGGAGCTAAGAGGGGGAAATACAGAGTTTTCCTTCATCTAGATTTACTTTTAGTCTTCAAGAGGTAAGTAAATGTGACCTCCTCATCTCTTAGTTTAATTTTGAAAGTTTTGTTGAGATTACCCGATATAAGTGATGACCCTCTCGTTTGTGGGTAAGAGAAAGATGGATTTTGGGTTTTTTTGAGGAAAGATTTTCCTTAAAGTGGAAATAAAAGCTAATAGGGTGAGTTGTGTGAGTTTCATGAATGTTTTATGGCTAAGAATGATATTTTGACATTTTACGCACCGGTTTGGAAAGAAGACCTCAACCTCAAGGAAAGGACAGAGCTTGATCTGGTATATGGTGGATCAAAGACCGCTTTTTGTGAAGGTTTGTACATATTTTCGATACTAGCTTCATAGGGTATGCTACCTGAATGCTATGATTGCTTATGTTATGCTTGTATATGTGCTATAAATGTTATGGTAATAAATGAGATGGAAGGTAGAAATGTTATTTATGATATATTTAAAAGCGATAAGGTAGAACATGGAATGACCAATAAGGGAATTAAGGGTATGGTTAGTGTTTAGCATTAAAGGTAATAAGTATGGTGGTCGTAGTTTGGGTTATGGCATGTATTGCTCGAGTTACTTTTGTTGTCATATTTATATCCCTTGTATGTTAAGAATGTTGTTAGTAGTGGCTACAATTGGCTAGATTTAGAATTTGTGTGTGTTATGCATGATTTGGGTTGTTTGAACCCGGTTAGAACTAAGCAGAACGGAGTCACACCTATGATTCAGGTGTTATTGAGTTACAGAAGGGTTCACCACTAGGCTAACGGCCAGGCAAGCTGTGACCCAGGTCATGACTACCTGTACAGGGTGTTTTTAAATGATGTTTTTGATGTAAAAATGATGCATTTTTGGAATGCATTATGTGTAATATGTTTTGGATTGGACTTTAAGCTTAGGAAAAAGATTAGAGTTAAACATGGTACCGTGGTAGGAGGTCAAGGGGTTTTAAGCTTGTTGTGAGCACCCTTGTACCTAATGAGGTATAAGACTAAGAGGTCTTAAGCTTAACATTAGCGCTCTTAGTCTTTATGCCACTAGTTGAAGGGTCTTAAGCTTAACGTGAGCGCTCTCAACTAGGGAATCTCGATGGAGCTTAATATATTGGATGATGTGTAGAATGTAATGTGTTTAAATTGTTATGATGCTTTATGCATGCTTAGTTATTCTATTGCAATATAGGCATGATATGTGTTATATGCTTGTGTAGTATGTCTATATTTATATACATGTAGATTGTATGTTTTTATGTACTACTAAGTAGGATTGCTTAGCGCGTGGAACATCATTCGGTATTATTAGAGGAATTCTAGTTATATCGATGGGTGTTACACAAAATATATGGCAGCAGGTTGTTGTTGTACTCAAGTTCTTTGGAAGAAATAACAACTCAAAGACTATGGTCAAATGATTGATCACATTCCTATCAAATGTGATAACACTAATGCAATAAATCTTTCAAAAAATCTCATTCAACATTCTAGGAGTAAGTATATTGACATTAAACATCATTTTTTAAGAGATCGTGTCCAAAATGGTGATATGGTATTAGAATTTATTGACACTAACAACCAAATGATGGATATTTTTACCAAGCTCCTTAATAATGACAAGTTTTATTTTATAAAAAGAGAGTTTGGTATGCTTGATGGGAGCACATTGATTTGAAATGTTTTATGTCATACATTCTGTCGTTAATATGTATGAACATAACTATGAGAATTGTTTGCTTTTTAAGTGACTGATATAGATGATATGCTTTTTGTTTGCTCTATGTGTATTTGTATTCATAAATTAGTCTTTTGGGTCTATTGAAGTTCAATTAATGGACTAAAAGGCTCAAATTATCAGAAATCATTCCTGATGATCATCTATGATATGTCACACTAGGGTGCTTTAGTCATATTTTCTCTCTTTCCTCTCATCTTCCATAGTACCTGCTCTAGAAAACCATCCCGCTCGCGACATTCATCTCCCGCTCTTAACTTTTTCGATCTTGTTTTGACGGTCGTATTTCTTCACATTCCCTCTCAGGAAATTTGAATTTCACCCAACTGTTACAACCATTTAAACTCTCATGCTCAGGAACCTACATGTCCTGCTTGGGATAGTGGATAACAGTTCAATTTTTTTTACCTTTGGAAGGTTCCCAGTCGGGAACCCCCCTGTTCTACTAGGGATGTCCATGTTGGTAGCTTTTTGTAACCGCCCACAATTGTTCAAATCTGCAATAAATCATGTCACACCCCCTCAAACTATCACCTTGACCCTTAAACCCCTATAAATACCTCTATTCTCTTCCTCTTTCATTTACTTTGCCTACCAAACTCTCTCTCTAACTTTTTCTCTTCATCTCACTTCTTTTCCTTCTCTCCTATAGCCCCCAGAACTGGAACTGCGAAATCAAGAGCCTCAAAGGGAAAGTGCATGCCCTTTTCCTCTTCCATCTTCACCTCCTATCAAGACATTTTTTATGCCTTCTCCAAGGAAGAAAAAGTTCTCCATGCTTATATTAGCAACAAGAAATTCATCTCCAATCAAACCATTGATGTTGAAGACTTGGAGAAATTAGGAGTCAAAAATGAAATCATGGATACCCTTAAAGAAATGGAGTAGACCACCTTTGTCATACTAATAGAGGATGGGCATGATGAAATCACTCTTGAATTCCTTTCTACTCTCAAAGTCATCATGGATTCCAAGCATCCTCTTAGATACTATGGCACCCTTTTTTGACTTTTCTGACAACAAGAGATGACTAAGAACCAATTTACAATTGCTTATGGATTCAAGAAAGTTAGTCTTCTCAATGCACAAGGTATGCATCTTACTCATCTGGATATGTGGCGGGATATCTCTCTTGAAACCTACTAGATAAGAAATTTAATGCCAAACACATCAAAACCATCACCCATTTCCTCCTTCATTGCATCATTACTTTCACTATCAATGCTAGAAGTGAAAGCGATGAAAAAGTTACCCATGACGACATCTTCTACGTATATGCGATTATTCACCACAAACCTCCTGAAATAGCCCTTCTTCTTGAGAAATTCCTCTCTATGGCAACCACTACTAAAGGTATTCCCTTCATGTTCAAATAACTTACCTTGCAAAATACCTCAATTTTATGAAGGAGGAAAACACCTCTCTTCTCACTTCCTCTTGCTCCTAATTTGAGAACTTTTTGGACATCAAATACCTTTCAAAGAGCTTAGAGCCCAAAAGGCAATCCAAGAAGCCTTAAGCAAACATGCAAGACTATAAATGGGAGGAGCATTTTCAAGTGCTCCAGTTATACCTCCTCAAGCAATGCCTCAAACTAAGCATGTCTCTTTGCAAAGTCTATATGACTTATAAATACGGTCTTTCAATACCATGAAGGACATGTTGCAACATCTTCATTTGGACATTCAAAGCATGTAAGGATAATTGACCTTCATATTTGTACCCATAGTTTTGAAGAGGAGAATCCATTTGAGGGGGAGCAAGACATTAAGAGGAGGAGGAAGAGGGTGATGAAGAAGAGGAGGAGGGTGATGAAAGAGATGCTTAGCTTAGTTTTAGATGTCTTTTCTTTATTTTCTACATTAGGTATCTTAGATGTGTGGTAAATCATGTTTAGATCATATACTTTTTATGTAACATATTTCTTCTTTAATAACATGCTTTGATTGCTTGTTTTATTCTCTCTTGGTGATTACTTTATTTCTCTTATGCATCTATTCTTTTTTATCTTGCCAAAGGGGGAGTATATACCAAACAACTTAAGCAAAAATCACAATAATTTTCATATTGGTAACTGAGTAAAAATTGTTTTCTTTTAACAATCTTGTGTGACTTAAGTATTCTATAAGTAATCTTGCTTCAAATGAGGTGAAACTTTGCATGAATACTTTTTAGTACATTAATTTGACATATGCACCATCAATTTATTATTTTGCTTAGTTTGGTTGTTTAAATCAAAAAGGGAGAGATAGTTGACCTTAGGGTGATTACTCTTTATTTTGATCTTGATAATCAAATTAAATGTCACTAATATCTTTATTTAGTGTTGTTTTGATAACGTTCAAAGTTTTAACACATTTGGTTTTGATTTCTCTAATGAACGAGTTAAAAATTTCTCAACAATGTGTAACTCCCAACCGGACTAGTATTTCCAAATCTAGACACTGTTACAGACCGAAAAATATGTGTACATACTGGGAAATAATGGCCCTTAGTCATCTGAAAGATCTAGTAATTGACATTGAAGGGGAAGGCTATAGTCCCGATCGGAAAATAACTTTCCAGATCGGGAAAAAGGGAAGCACGACCATGAAATTCAAATGGACATGACCATTGACAAGCACCTTCACCAGAATCGTGTCACGTCATCTAGGAAGTCAAAACAGCCAAGAAGGACTGATCAAGTTCCCGATTGGAAAAGGGTGTCTTGACTGGAAAGCTCTCGAAGTCAACTATTAGAAGTCCCTAGTCAAGGCATCATCGACCAAGTCTTGACTGGGAAAATCAAAGTCCCGACCGAAAAAGTCATATAGGAACTAGCCGTTGGAGTCATCAGCCAACCAAACGATTCCACATGTCCACTCAGGCCTTTTCTCGATCGGAAAACTCTTTCTGCAAGCGGCATTAAATGTACTTGTAAGATAACGTTAGAAAGAGTAATGACACTAATTTGTAACGTATATTTGGTGGGAAATCAGTATAAATGCCCTACCAAAAAGTCATTTAAAAAATCTAACTACTTTCATTATGTCAAAACTCTTGCAAATTGATTTCTCAAATTTCTTTCATTAATTCTTTTGTAAGGGTTCAAGTGTTAGCTTTAAACACTTGGGTTATCTTGTAATTAGATAGTGTATGAGCCAAATTATAAGGAATTGGTTGTTTTGTGTATAACGTCCGACAATTTAGGCCTCGATAATGTGTGACATTAATCGAGCGCGTAGGTTCGATCGGAGTCTAAATTCAAACCTATGGAAAAATCACAAATTATAAGGGATATTAAGTTGGGATATTATTATTATTATAGAATTAAAAGATTGGTGGAAAAATTAGAAAAAATGTAAAATGTCCTTATGGATAAATTTGATATTATCAAATTTGTTTGAGAACAATGTGTAAAAATTAGGGAATTATGTGGTGAAAGTGGAATTTTCTATAATTAACTAGGGTTGAAATCTGCCATATGGATATGATAGCTAGCACATAATGCTAAAAATTGGTAAAAAAAGTTAATAATATCAAAATCCAATTACGCCTAGTTTAGAACTAGAATAGAGGATAATTTGGCATGTCAATAAGGGGATGAATAAAATGAGAACGTAACACAATATCGTAAAGTTGGAAATGATAATATTAGAAAGAAAGTCGGTGATAACATTAATTAAAAAAACCGGTGATGACATTAAATAAAAAAGGTCGGTAATGACATCATTATTATTATTAAAAAAAGAAGAAGCCGGGAATAGCAACCTCATATTCCTATTAATGAGTTTGGATACGGGTGTTATGGACTTGTATAAAAATAATAAAGAAAAAGAAAAAAATTATGTGTGTATACATTATGAATAAAGTTAATTAGAGTAAGACTTTTACATAAATGATGAACCTGTAATTTTTAAGTGATGAATCTGTATGTTTTGACTGTTGAATCTATAAGTTATGAATGATGAACCTACATGTTTTGATTGATTAATTTGCAATGTATGTAATATAATAAAAATGACATGAATTAATTTATGTATGTATGTAAAATTTTTATCCTATGAAGCACCACTAAGCTGTTACCTTAGCGCGGGTAAATTTTTCTCGCATAGGTTCAAAAGTTCTGGAATATTATAATATATGTCAGAAGAAGAAGAAAATCCAGACGAACAGCAGCTCAAAACTCCAAATTAATTTTGGTATATTTTGATAAAGTATTGTAATTTATTATTAAAGATTTTTCTCATGTAGTACATATAATGGGACATATAAGTACAATATAAAATATAATATGTTGGTGTAATGATATATGTTTTACTTCAAGATACAAAATAAAGTTTTTTTTGTATGTATAAGATATCTATTTAATTGCATATTTGTATAAATATAATAAAAAAATATTAAAAGTAAGGATTTTTTTTTTTAAAAGTCCAAGTATTTTGATCAATACAATTAAAAAGGTAACACTCACTTACCTTGCTAACCTAGAGTGGGGTAAGAAGGTGTTACAAATTTGGTATCAGAGCCAAATTAAAAGGTTCTCGCCTGGTTGGGTATGGCAGATAAGTACATTTTTCATGCATATGCATTTTTTTAAGCTATTTTATTCTTATGAGGAACCATTCTTCTGACAATATAGGTCATTATTGATTCTGAACCACGACGAAGACATGAGGTAGAAGAAAGGGGTGATAATATAGATGACTCTGGCACTTATAGACAGTCAACATCAGTTAGAGACTCGGAGCCTAGTATAACAATACCACAACATGATGAAGAATAGGCCGACCTAGGTCAGATGCCTCTTATGCAGCAAATGGCTAGATTATTACAATGGATTGCATAGGCTATGCCGCCTCCAGCTCCACCTCCTCTACCTCAGCCAAAATCCCATATTGAAAAATTGAGAAAATATGGAGCTATAGATTTTATGGGTAAGAGAGAGGATAACCCAGCAGCAGCAGAGTTTTGGCTAGAACATATAGAATGGATTTTTTATGATCTCTAGTGTCCTGTTGAGGATAAGGCTAGGTATGTAGTGTCTCTTCTTCAGGAATATGCCTATCAATGGTGAAAATCAGTGTTAGTGAAGCCCTATAATCCAAGACCACTTACATAGGAATTCTTTGTGGCAGAATTTAAGAAGAAATATGTGCCACGAGTTTATGTTGATAAGAAAAAGAGAGAATTTCCAAACTTTAGGCAGAGGGGTATGTTAGTGGCTGACTATGAGAAAGAGTTTACCCAGCTGAGTAGGTATGCAACAAACATTATAGAAGATAAGGCAGATAAGTGTCATAGATTTGAAGATGGCCTTGATGATGAGATTGGGTACTTGGTTGCTTCCTACTAGCATACAGATTTTGCAACATTGGTGTCCTCTACTCTTAGTGTAGAGATAAGGAAAAAAATGAAAACAGAGGGGTCCTATAAGAAGCCAATGGCTAGTATGGCTCAGACATCTAGTAAGAGATAAAAATAGTAACCAGGCCTTTCCAGTCACGAGGTGATGGGCAAGCATTTTTTGGTAGACGAGATCAATAATTCAGACCCACGGCATTATCTACTAGTTCTCCAACATCAGTGTCCAGGAGGTCATCTCCTGCTATATGCTAACACTATGGCAAATCCCATCTAGGAGAATGTTGGTGGTTGACTGGAGCATGCATGAGATGTGGAGCCACTGATCATATGAGCAAAGATTGTCCCAAACTCAGTATAGGCAATATAGCACCAACACAGACAGTGACTATATGGTAGAGCCGTAGTAGAGGTTGGGGCCAGTTTAGAGGTAGCCGTAATGGCCGTGCAGGATAGAGTTATAGTGCATCAGAAACAGTAGATAGAGCTGAGGGTAATAGAGCTCTAGCTCAGGCATATGCGATGAGAGCTCGAGGAAACCAGGATGCGCCAGATGTTATAGTTGGTAAATTTTCTTTATTTAGCTCTAACTTGCATGTATTAATAGATCCTGACTCTACGCATTCATACGTATGCACATTTGCACCTAGACAAGGAAACATGATACCTGAGGCCTTAGAGTTTGAGATAGAAGTGACCAATCCATTAGGATATAGTGTGAAAGTGAATCAGATATACAGACAGAGTCATATAATAATACAGGGTAGAGAGTTTTTAGTAGATTTAATAGAATTACCTTTTCATGAATTCGATCTTATTCTAGGTATGGATTGGTTCACAAAGCATGGAGCTATAATCGACTGTCGACCCAGAAAAGTGGTGTTTAAAATTTCCAAGCAGGATGACATTATTGTTCGAAGTGAATGTTAAACATATTTTACTAATGTCATTTTTGCATTAAAAGCTCGAAATTCATCAAAAATGGGTGTGAGGCATATTTGGATTATGTGATTAATACCAGGAAAGGGAACCTGGAACTCAAAGACATTCCCACAATATGTGAATTTCCAGATGTATTTCCTGATGATTTGCCAGAGTTAACCCCAGACAGGGGAGGTAAAATTTGCAATTGATGTGATTCCGAGTACAGTCCCAATATCAATTGCTCCTTATAGAATGATACCTGTTGAATTAAAGCAGTTGAAAGCTCAATTGCAAGAGTTTCTAGACAATGGGCTCATAAGACCTAGTGTGTCACCATAGGGTACTCCGGTATTGTTTGTGAAAAAGAAAGATGGCATTCTTCAACTGTGTAATGATTATCGACTGTTAAACAGGGTGATAATTAAAAATAAATATCCACTTCCTAGAATTGATGATTTATTTGATCAATTGAAAGAAGTAGGGGTATTCACCAAAATTGATCTCAAATCCGAGTATTATCAACAGAAAATTTAAGAGTCGGATGTACCAAAAGCTGCTTTCAAAACCCAGTATGGCCACTATGAGTTTCTGGTTATGCCTTTTGGCTTAACAAATGCACTATCTACCTTTATAGACATAATGATTATGATCTTTAAGCCCTACCAGGGTCAATTTATAATAGTGTTTATAGATGATATCTTAGTATATTCAAGGGATAGAGAGGAGCATGATAAACACCTCAGGGTAATGCTTCAGACTCTAAGGGAGAACCAGCTATATGCAAAGTTATCTAAGTGTGAGTTATGGTTAGAAGAAGTTGGATTCTTGGAACACATTATGTCAGCTAAAGGAATTCGGGTGGATCCCAATAAGGTAAAAGCAATTTTAAATTAGAGACTACCCCGTAATATAAGAGAAGTATGAAGTTTCCTCGGATTAACAGGTTATTGTAGGAGGTTTGTAAAGGGATTTTCTAGCATAGCAACACCAACTATAAAGTTTCTCCGGAAGGAAACTAAGTTTGAATGGATAGATCGGCGCCAGATAGACTTTGATAAATTGAAAGTCATATTGATTGAAGCGCCTGTTTTAACTCAGCCTACACCAGGGAAAGATTTTTTCATATACAATGATGTCTCACTTAATGGCTAGGCTATGTATTTATGCAAGAGGGTAAGGTAGTCGCTTATGCATCCATGCAGTTGAAGCCTCATGAACTAAATTACCCTACACATGATCTAGAATTGGCGACTATAGTGTTTGATTTAAAAATATGGCGACATTATTTATATGGTGAAAAGTGTTATATTTATATAGATCATTAAAGTTTTAAATATTTGCCCACATAGAAGGAGCTGAATTTAAGGCAAAAGCATTAGCTAGAGTTGATTAAAGATTATAAGTGCATTATCAATTACCAACTAGGTAATGTGAATGTGGTGGCTGATGCACTAAGCAGGAAGACCCTCGCAGAATTACGAGTTCAACCTACTTTGAGGCAACAAGTGAAACAAGCTCAAGGGCAAGACCTGAGATTGATGGCTATAGTTGAGGCGTTGAAAAAAGGGGAGAGACCCGAATATGTAATTGAACAAGAATGATGCCTAAGCTATAAAGGTAAATTGTGTTTGCTTGATGTTAGTGAATTGAAGCAAATTGTTTTAAAAGAAGCACACAACACAATTTATTTCATACATCTGGGAAGCAATAAAATGTATCAAGATTTAAAGACCAATTACTGGTTGCCAGGAATGAAGAAGGATATTGTTGAGTACATTGCTAGATGCTTAACATGCCAACAAGTGAAAACAAAACATCAAGTACCGTCTGGATTGTTGCAGCCTATTGCTATACCATAATGGAAATGAGAAAGGATCACGATGGATTTTGTATCGATTTGCCTTTAACACAAAGGAAATATGATACAATATGGGTAATCATGAATAGGCTTACCAAGTCAGGTCAATTCCTACTAGTGCGAATGGATATCCATTGAGTCGACTAGTAGAAATATATGTCAATGAGATAGTCTGATTACATGGAGTGCTAGTTTCTAGTATTTCTGATCGAAATCCACGATTCACATCACAATTCTAGAAAAGTTTACAATAAGCTTTGGGGACTCGACTTACATTTAGCACATTTTTCCACCCACAAATGGATGGACAATCAAAACGAGTTATTCAATTATTGGAAGACATGCTTAGAAGTTGTGTAATTGACTTTGAAAATAGCTGGGATTATACATTTGTCATTGATAGAATTTGCTTACAATAATAGATATCAAGCTAGCCTTGGCATGGCACCATATGATGCCCTTTATGGAAGGAGATGTAGGATGCCCTTGTGTTGGACATAACTTAGTGAGAAAAAGCTAATAGGTCTTAAATTGGTGTAACAAATAGAAGAAAAGATGAAATTAATTAAAGATCGATTGAAAGCTATGACTAACTAATAGAAGTCATATACTGATTAAAAAGAAGAGATATAGAATATGTTATCGAAAATAAGGTATTTCTGAAAGTTTCACCTTAGAAAAAGGTACTACGGTTTGGCAAGAAAGGGAAGTTGAGTCTTAGATTTATTGGACCATACAAAATACTTAAACGTATGGGTCAAGTGGCTTACAGATTGGCTTTACCTCTAGAATTGGATAAGATTCCTAATGTATTTCATGTATCAATGTTAAAAAGATACAGGTCAAACACGATACATGTAATACATGTGGAATCCATAGAGGTACAACAAGATTTATCGTATGAAGAAAAACCTGTGGCAATTCTAACTGAGGAAGTCAAGGAGCTGTAGAACAAGAAAGTGCCTTTGGTTAAGATTCTTTGCCGCAATCATGCGGTGGAAAAAGCTACTTGGAAAAGCGAGAAATTGATGAAGGCTCAATATCCTCAATTGTTCAACTCTAGTAAATCAGGTAAGTTTCGATGATGAAATTCTCTTTAGGGAGAGAGAGTTGTAAAGTCCAGCAATTTAATCGATCGCGTGTGGCCTTAATCGGACTCGCTGATTCGGTCAGAGTCGAAATTCAGATCCATGGAAAAATCACAAATTATAAGGGATATTATGTGGGGATATTATTATTATTATGGAATTAAAAGATTGGCGGAAAAATTAGGAAAAATTTAAATTTTCCCTATGGACAAAATTAGTATTATCAAATTTATTTGGAAAAAATGTGCAAGAATTAGGAAATTATAGGGGGAAAGTGGAATTTCTCACAATTAATTTTTAATCAATATTAATGAACCTAATGGACCAATAGGAAGAGAGATTAAACTAATTAGTGGGATCCACATGTATTAACCTAAGTATAAAAATTAAAATTTGTGGCATATTTTTCACTTATCCAACCAAACCCTCCATCATCATCTTCTCCTCTCAATGGCCAGCCATCCCGCCCTCCAAACCCTCTATTTTTATGTCTTTTAAGCTCCTTAAAGAGTAGGAAAAAAAGGGTTAGTTAGAGAGAAACCAAGTAGCTAAAGAGATTTCACCATAAGAGAGCAAGAGAGAAGAAAGGAAAAAAGAGGAAAAAGGAAGAGAAGTTGGGGAGGATTTTGGCCAACTTTGAACATCCATCAATGTGAGTTTGTTTTTCTTAAATTCAACCTTATTGCATGTATTTGAGATCCTTGTTAATGATTGTTGTGATTAGAATTGTTAGATTAGGGTTTCCATTGATGTTATGAAACTTGTATTGTGAGGTGTTTGTATGATGGGAAAAATATTGAATCGAACTTTAGGTTGTTGTAAATAATGGTTTTATGGCTTTAAAACTAAAAATATAAGACTTATTTGAAGGTGTAGGCGGTTGTCTAATGAAGGGAAAATAAGGGAAAAATGTTGGGAAGCTGGGAAGCGATTAATAGTGGATTAGTGATGAGAAGATGATGAATGTAAAGAAAATGATCATGGAGTTAGTGGGGCTGATTTGATTGTGAATAGTGGGGTGAGTGACTAGTGGTTATAATTAACATAAATGAGGTAAAGAAAGGAAGAATTAAAGATATTGAAAGAGGTAGAAAAACATTTGGAATACTAAACATAATTCATGCATAAACATTAGTTATAAGTGTGGCATTGAATGAAATTTTGCTTATTTTATGAAGGAGAAACAAGTAGGCAAATGAGTGTCCATTAAGAGGTGAATAAAAGAAAGGAAAATGCCGCCTAAAAGTGAAGAAAAGAGAAGGTTTGAGGCTACTTAGGTAAGTGCTTCTTTGATAAAAATCTTGCATGCCATAAATTTGTGAAAGTATGTATAATATATGTTATGCATAAAGTTTGAAATGCTATGTGTGATAAATGATTGTTTTTGGAATTTTATGGTAAATTGATATGTAATATTGATTTTTATGTATGTGTTTATGATATGAAAATTTTGGGTATATGCATGATTACATAAGGTCATGAAATTGATTGATTTGCAATGAGTCCATTGAGTACCCTATTACACAATCACTGGAACAGTCTTGATTAAATTAGTCATAACATATGTTATGGTAATTGAATTAACATAAAACTAATTAGATATGATAGCTAACATATAGTGCTGAAAATTTTATGAGAACATAAGTTGAAATTTGGTTTATAACTATGTCAAAAATCGGCTACAAAATCTCGGACCTAAGTGAGTTAAGAAAATCCTGAGCAAAAATTTAATGAGCACTAATCGGTAATTTGACTATAACTTTTGATATAAAATTCAGATTCCAATAATTTTTTTTATAAATTCAAGCTACGACAATAGACTAAAAGTTCACAGAAGACCTCAAGATCTGAATCAAGTCAAAATTAAGGTTGAATCCCAGGGCAAAAATCTGTCATAAAAATGAAAATTTCATTTTTAGTCTCTTTCATATGGCATGTATTGTATGTGTATTACTATATATGAGACATATAGTATATTATTATGTGATATTTGTAGATTTTATAAATATTTGAGAAAATTGGTAAAAAAAAGTTAATAATATCAAAGCCCAAGTACACCTAGTCTAGAACTAAAATAGAGGATAGTTTGGCAAGCCAATAAGGGGATGAATGAAATGTACATGCAACTCAATATTGTAAAGCCAAAAATGACACTATTAGAAAGAAAGCTGATGATAGCATTAATTAAAAAAGGTCGGCAATGGCATCATTATTATTATTATAAAAAAAAAAGAAGCTGGAAATGACAATCACATATTCCTATTAATGAGTTTGGACACAGGTGTTACGAGCTTGTATAAAAATAATAAAGAAAAAGAAATATATATTTTCACTGTGTGTGTACATTATGAAAAGTTAATTAGAGTAAGGCTTTTACATACATGATGAACCTGTAATTTTTAAGTGATGAATATGTATGTTTTGAATGCTGAATCTGTAAGTTATGAATGAAGAACCTACATGTTTTGATTGATTAATTTGCAATGTATGTAATATAATAAAAATGATATGAATTAATTTATGTATGTATGTAAAATTTTTATCCTATGAAGCACCACTAAGCTATTAGCTTAGTGCGGGTAAATTTTTCTCGCGTAAGTTCAAAAATTCTAGAATATTAGAATATATGTCAAAAGAAGAAGAAAATTCAGACGGACAACAGCTCAAAACTCCAAATTAATTTTGGTATATTTTGATAAAGTATTGTAATTTATTATTAAACATTTTTCTCATGTAGTATATATAATGGGACATATAAGTACAATATAAAGTATAATATTTTGGTGTAAAGATATATATTTTACTTCAAGATACAAAATAATATTTTTTTTGTATGTATAAGATATTTATTTAATGGGATGTTTGTATAAATATAATAAAAGATTATTAAAAGTAAGGATTTAAAAAAAAGTCCAAGTATTTTAATCAATACAATTAAACGGATAATGTTCAATTACCTTGCTAACTTAGAGTGGAGTAATTGGGTGTTACAATGTGAGCTATTAAAATACAGGAGAAATTTAAGTTAAGTGTTAACCTTGTAAAGCATCTAGTTGGGAGTGAGCTAGATAAACTCCATTTGTAATCTAATGATTAGATTAGTGAATATCCAATTAAGATTGGGAAGATGAGTAAGGTTAATTAATACCTAAACCTCTATAAAATTCGTGTCTCTCCTCCCTCAACTTTTATCATTTTGTGTGTGAAAGAAATTTTTTAATCCCTCCCCCCCATTGGTGATTGTTTGGGAAACATCTGAGATCTCTAATCTACTTATAGACTCCTCTGATCCCGAACTTGGAAGTTTCTCTTCTATATCAGAAGATAAGAAGCGTTTATAGGTAGATGAATTAATCACTACTAGTTCTTCAGAAAGTGAACCCGAAAAACAAATCAATGTTCTTACCAAAGAACAAGAATTCATCTTAGATATTGTAAAATATATACTTGATCCCCAAATTCTAAAAGAGTATCTTGATAAACTCTTAAATTCTTTCAGTCAAAAACAAGGAAGAAAAACAAAAGTAAAACTTTCTATTCTCTCTAGTACTTCTAAAAATACATATGATCTTATCAACATCCTTGATAAAGGAAAAAAAATTAGAAGTAAACATGTCTCTATCACTGATCTCCAAAAAGAAATTAATGAATTAAAATTAGAGTTACAAGGAAAATAAATGAGTGATTCCTAAACTTTCCAATTGCTTCTTTCCAAATATGTACAGGAGGATTCTGTTGCGAATAATACTTCAAATAATGAAGATCATGATATTCAAAAAATTGAATCTCTTGAAAAAATTTTAGAAGATTTTCTTTTTGTTTTAAGAGAAATTACTTCGAAAAAATATCTTGTTAATATTACCTTTGTTGTTTCAAAAGATTTTAAAATTGATATCATTGCATTGTTTGATACCAAAGCTCATTTAAATTGCATTAAAGCTAGTTTAATACAAAAAAACGTTAGTGAAAATACTCATGTAAAACTTTCAGGTGCAAATAAATCTAA
Organism: Balakata baccata; assembly: GCA_949630135.1. NCBI lineage: Eukaryota > Viridiplantae > Streptophyta > Magnoliopsida > Malpighiales > Euphorbiaceae > Balakata > Balakata baccata. The sequence goes on from CATIWF010109927.1 coordinate 49,701, forward strand.
GTTAAAAATAAATTCCAAAATTGAGGCTTTAATTTTATATAATGATGTTTTAATCATAATCTCTTTTGTTTCAATTGATGATATACATCATATTGTGATTCTTGGAACACCTTTTATTAGTTTAATTACACCTTTTAAAGTAAGTCAAAATTCTATTTTTTTTAAATACAATTCTAAAAATTTAAGTTTTCAATTTATTGAAAAACCAAAGATTAGAAGTTTGAATCTAGTTAAGGCTCATTTCATCTATGAAAATACTATTAATGTTTAATTAAAGGAAAAAATTTTCAACTTTATCATCTTAAGAAAATTATTTCTTTCAAAAGATTAGAAAACCAATTAGAAACTTCTAAAATTAAAGAAAAAATTTCAAAATTATAAAATTTTTTTGAAAAAGAAATTTTTGTTGATTTTCCAAATGTCTTTTGGGAATGAAAACAACATAACGTTGATCTTCCTTATGAAAATTTTTTTTGATAAAAAACATATTCTGACAAAGGCTCAATCTATTCAGATGAATGTTGAATTAAAATAGCACTGTAGAAAGGAAATCCAAGATCTAGAACAAAAAAGTTTAATTTATAAGTCTAGGTCTCCCTGAAGTTGTGCTATCTTTTTTGTCAACAAAAATTTTAAAATAGAAAGAAATACTCTAAGACTTGTAATTAATTAGAAGCCTCTCAATTCTGCTTTAAAATGTATTAGATTCCTGATCCGAATTAAAAAAAAATTATTACAAAAACTTCATTCTTATTCAATTTTTTTAAAATTTGATGTGAAGTTAGGTTTTTAGCAAATCCAAATTTCTGAAAACCATCATTACAAAACTGCTTTTGTTGTTCCTTTTGGGCAATATGAATGGAATATAATGGCATTTGGTTTTTAAAATGTCCCTTTTAAATTTCAAAGAATTATGAATGATATTTGCAATGAATATTCCAAATTTTGTATTATCTATATTGATGATGTTTTAATATTCTCAAATTCCTTAGAAGAGCATTTTGGACACCTTAAAATTTTTTTCTATGTTACAAAAAAAAATGATTTAGTGGTTTCTAAATAAAAAATAATTCTATTTCGAATGAAAATTCGTTTTTTGGGTCATTACATTTTACAATGTTTAATAGCTCCAATAGATCCATTCAATTTGCTAATAAATTCTCTAACAAATTTCTTGATAAAGCATAATTCAAGAGGTTTTTAGGAAGCGTTAACTATATTTTAGATTTTTGTCAAAATATCAATAGATTAGCTAAGTCATTACATGATAGGCTTAAGAAAAACCATGTTCTATGGTTAGATAAACATAATGTTGTTCGTACAATTAAGAAACAAGTTTTAGAAATTCCTCGCTTGTACACTGTTGATCCCAGTCTTCCAAAAATTATTGAAACTGATACTTCTGATTCTGGTTATGGTAGAATTCTTAAGCAGAAGTGAGGGAGAAGGAATGCATAGTATGATATATTTCTGTATACTAGAAAGATACCTAGAAAAATTATTCTACTATTAAAAAAGAAATTTTAAGAATTGTTTTATGTATTCAAAATTTTCAAAGTGATTTATTAAATAAAAAATTTATTCTTAGAATTAATTGTAAAAGTGCAAAAAATATTTTACAAAAAAAATATTTAAACTCTTGCATCTAAATAGATTTTTGTACGATGACAAGCTATTTTAAGTATTTTTTTTTATTTTGATAATAAATACATAAGAGGATATACAAATTTCATTCAAGATTTCCTAACCAAAAAATTTATGTATTCCAGGAATAATGCCTAAAAAGACAAAAAATAAAAGCAAAGAAATACCAAAAAATTCTCCAGAATGCAAATCCTTTTTCGATGCCCTAATAGTTGAAGAATTTCAAGATTCTGCCTTATCTTCTAAAATGCCAACCTCTTAAACAAAAATTTTGGCTTTTGCTACTGCCCAGAAAATTTCAAATGATTTTCGTAAATTAGATTCCATGAATATTGATACCTATTAATATCTCAAAAATATGTCAAAATCGTTTAGAGAGCAAATTTGGAAGTCTCTTCGGGTTCAAATTATTCCTATCAAACAGAAGCCAACAATCAAAATAGGTTCCTCTCAATTGATTCCTTCTCAGGTAAATCCCTCCTTCTCATTTTCAAAAATCAAGAAAGGTGAATTTTCAAAAACCCTTTCTCAAAAACATGTTTTAAATATTCAAATTTCAAATTTTCTTGTCACAAAAATCTCTAAATCCCTATGATTTTATTACAAAAGATATTTATCTAAATGTAATAAATACAAATAAAGGTTTTCAGGAAATAAATTATTTTGATACTTTAGAAAAATTCTTTGGTAAAAGATGGTTTTATAAACCAAAATATTTAAAGAAAACTTCAATTTATTATCAAAAAAAATTTAGAGGTAACAAGATCTGTTCCATGCCAATTTGTTGCAGGCGCGGTGATTTTAAGCCTTTTTTGTGGTACTGTCTAGCACACGCGTGGCGATTTCAACACACGACAATGTCCGATCCTACATAACTTTTTATGCTCTTAAAGACTTATTTTAACCAAGTGAAGCCTCAATCTTGGATGATATTTCTAATTGGTTAAGGCCCTATTTTTTTTTTTTTTGGTGGGGAGGGGGGGAAATTACATTAAATAATTAGTATTCCATTGAGATTCTTTAGAAGTATATAATGTTTTCTTTGAACCTAGGATTTTCTTCTTCTTCTCCCTACACACTTTTCTGCAAACTTTTGAGATTTTAGTGGCTGAAGAGAACTTGGAAATCACCTCCTTTCTCATTTTTAGAGGATTTTGCTTGCTTGTGGAGACTCTTTCACCATTAGAGATTGCAAAGATTGGAGCCTTGAAGAGTGAAGACCTTCTACTCAAAGGAATTTAAGCCTACAATTCCAAGAGATTTTAGCTTCCTTTGATTTTTATTCTTCTACTAAAAATATGTTTTGTTTAGGTTTTGCCATTAATTTGATTCCAATTATGGCCATGCTTGGCTAACTTTTTTGTAGATATTTTGTAACACCTCTTACCCTTCCGTATACATCGTCGTATACCAAATGAATAAGTAGTATTACAATTTACAAAACTAATGCCAAAACATTTATATTATTATATAAAATGCTACAACTTTTTTTTACGAGTAGAAGAAGATATAAAATAAAAATATATATAATATGATTCCAAATATATTCTCTAATTATACTCCCCTATACGTGAGTATTTAAATTTTTTTTCTATTTACATCACTAATATCATAATAACAAAATACATAAGAAAATGTCAATCAGCTCAGAATGACTATCACTGTTGCTCGGCTCCATATTGTGGGGTCTACTATCAGCGACTCTATATCTACAAAGTTTGTTGCTTTATTTTCACTTTAAATCTGCGCGAGAGAAAAATAAACTCTCGCGTTGAGTTATACAACTCAGTGGTACAGTAATTTATAATAACAGTCATTTATAGAAAATATAAAATCATTCATCAATATCGTAAAATCATAAAAATTTCTTGTCATGCCCATATATTAAAGCATCATAGACTAATCACAGAGAAACGAAAAGTATATATCATTTTATGATTCTAGAAAACCCACTAGATCAAGGAAAACATTATGAATAAATTATATCGTACTGTTCCAGAAAATCCACTAAACAAAATATATGTATCATATGACCACAGGAAATCTACCGGGCCAATAACTCTATTGACATGACAATAACTCCCTAGACTGTTGTTGATGCTAATATATGAGCTAAAATATCAAATTCTCGTCAAATACAAATTTCTGTAATATTTCCAACTATTTTATTATACAAGAAAATAAGGCACAAATATATATATATATTGCCCTAATATTTGCTGTAAATAATTATTTTTCAATTTTATATTCATCATATAAATTTATTTAAATCAAAACTTCATTAAAATCATATTTTAAGCATTTAATAGCTAAAATTATAAATCACTGTACATACCTCAACTATCACATTCCGGTATCTGCCGGCTTCTTTCTCCGGTCTGCCTTCAGCACTGGTCTCGTAGATGCGCCTGAAAAATAAATAATTTCTAATTAACAGCAGAACCATCTTTAACATATATTCTATTAAAAATAAAACTTCTGGATTATTTCTCACTTTCTTATATATCATAATCTCATATCGATATTATTTTTCTCGTTACACGCATTTGACGTATAATCCGAGACTTTGGTCACCCAACACACTTTCCGGCATAACCAAAAATTTTCAATTATTATTTTTTTATTTTTTTAAACATTTTATTTTTCCTTATTTTTTCTCCTCCAAACTATTTTTTTCCTTTTACTTTCATTTTTCCTTTTTCTCCAAAAATCCATTTTTACACCCTAAAATTCTTATGAATTCAATAAATGCTTTAAAAATTCCAAATAAATTCCTATAATCACTTTAACCTATTTTCTTGCATTTTCTATCACCAATTTCACCAAAATAATATTCAATAATTTCCAATAAATTTTTCAATAATTAGGCCAAAAATTCACCAAAAATTCTATTAAATATTTCATCCATTCCAAAAATTATATTTCACTTCCAAACACTCCATTTAACTCCATTTTCATCATTTTAAGACACAAATCCTTCAAAATAATTTTTTAAAAATTCAGCCATAATAATGGAGAATTTCTAAAAATTCCTATAAATTATTATCATCAATTTTTCACCATACTCATCTTCCTCAAGTCTCATTCTACTCATTTTCTATTTTTATTTAATTTTTTCGTAATTTTTCTACAAAACCCTAACTCTTCCTTTTTACAATTTCAACAACAAACATACCACCAAATTAAAATCTATTCAAAACAATCATTCAAATCAACTTAAATCTATGAAAATTTGAAAGAAAGGTAAAGAAAATCCTATCTCTAATTTTCTTAGAATTTTTGACTAATATGTAATTTTTCTTCAAAAATATTTTTTTCACTTCTACTTAATTCCTTATACTTACTTATGTTTGGATGATGGTAATTTGTGAGAGAAATTTGAAAGAAATAGAGGAAAATGGCATATTGGTCGTGTAAAGGAAGAAGAAGATGATGATGAGTTGTTGAATTTTTGTCCTTTTTTTACTTTATATACTTTATTAATGCTTAATTAATCTTCATTAAGCTTAATCATTGCTCCAATTGGTCAATTAAAATTAATCAAGATGATATTTCAAATTTTATCCAAATTAATTCAAAAGAACTTTGACTTTAAACTTTTTCCACCAAACTTTCTAATTTTTCAATATAGTACTTAAATAGATTTATTTTCTTAAATTTCATATCACAAATGACCTTATATCCTCAAATTGAACATACCAATATTCTCATAAAAACTCTCTTCGAAATAGTCTTTCCGATTTTGCAAAACGACCACCGAAGCTAAAATTACTTTTTGGCAATTTAGTCCTTTTTATAAATCATGTCCGTAAAAATTCATCTGAAATCTAATTTCTAAATTATTAGTTTTAAAAATCTTATAATTCAATTGTGATCACATTGGCATCATTGCGATAGTAAACGCATATTTCTAACTCCCAATCGAAAAATTAAATTATAAATCTGCACTAAGAATATTATTTCCGCAAATCGAAGCTCTTAACCTTAAAATATATCCATATAACTTTACATATGCCCTTAAAATATTATTCTCTACATATACTTAACTTGAATTCTCACCACCAAACAGAAACCCTGTATTTTCGGCCCGATTTGTTGTCTTAATTTACGTACATGATACAAAATCGCAATGTTTCATCAAATCAACTCAATATTCATATTAAACATCATATTATCATATTAAATTAGATTTCTCATACTTATATATCCGTATTTAGACTTTAGTTTGTACACCTATATACAACGGTACAAATGACAGCAATACGCGTATACTGTCAGAGTCTAGATCGCGGACGTGACATATTTAGTTACTATTTAGGATATATAAACTTTTCCATTAGTTAATGAAATTTGATTTTCTTCTAATAACAATCATGCTTCTTTAATTCCTGAGTTGAATGTATGATTGACCACCATTCAATTTAATTGAGAGTGAATATTTTAAAGTTTTGTTATTAGATGACAGTTTTAAACTTAGCCTAAAAATTGGATTGGATATTAATTGCACCATTGGCTTAGGTAATTAATGACCTAAGGCGAGAGACATTTAAATTCGATTTCATTGTGCTTAATGGAATTGAAAAAGAGATTACAAACTAAATATGCTAGCTAAATACTTAAGTAAGTCTCTTTGGTTACTAATTCAATTTTATTAGCTTTTATTTGTTCAATTGCTTTCATTTACCTGCTTAAATTTTAAACTTGCAAAAATCGGAATTAAAATGTTTAGAAACATCCATTTGTGTTAATTGACAACTAATACAATTAAGAGTTTAAATTAACAGTTCCTTGAGAGATCGACCTCTGGGTGACTTGTCATTTTATAATTGGTCGTGCACTTAGGAGTTATAATTTGGGACAATACAAAAAAGTCTTTCAGCTATTTGCCTTTTCCACACTATATTCCATCTTCCATGTGTTTTCCAATGGACTTTAGATTACTCTATTCACCTCATACCTATGGTCAAATGCAGATTTAAAATCAAATAATGGGATAAATTTAAAATTCCACAAAGTCTAAATTCTAATGAAGTCCAAATATAAATTCATGAGCAAAATTAAATTGCTTAGAAAAATAAATAACAAATTCTTTTCCAGTCCAAGTAGTAAAATTAATTCTTTGTTCAAAAATCACAAATGGCTGCAGCAAAAACTCCTGAAGAAATGCAAGTCATTGTTCAAAAATTTGCTCCAACTACATCTTCTTCCAGATCCTCATCCAATTCAGGATCAGCTATTAATTTAGATGATGATGCCGACTTTGATTTTTGCCAAGCAGATCTCTTTGGAAACAGCGGATTTTAAAAAAAGAAAAAAAGCTCTTCAAGTAAAAAACCGGAATGGCTACTTAAGAAAAATAAAAAAGGGTGAGCATTAAAATTTTATAAAAATTATTTTTTAGTCTTTAACTCCTAGTAGATAAGTTAAATCTACTACAGCAAAGTATCGGTTGATAATCAAAAAATACCAAATAAATTTTATGCAAGTTACTGTTCACTTAAGCTACAAGTTACTGTTACAACACGAGTATACTGTAGTAGCAATGTTCAAAATTTCAAAAATACCCTTGGAAACTGTTCAAATATTACAATTTTACCCTCAAGCTGTCTGTATAAGAAGAGCTCCTATCATTTACAAGGCATACAAATATTTTTAGATAAAAGATCTCTCTTTCTAAATCTCTCTCTCTAAATCTCTCTCTCGCTCTTATAAGCTCAAAATTCAAAATTTTTCATCTCTCTTTAGCCTAAACACTTAAATATCCAAAACTTATAAACATTTTACTTTGTAACCAAATACCGTAGTTTGATCTTTTTATTTCAATTTTCAAATACCTAGTAAGATTTTTTATATGCTTTTATAATTCAAAATTTTATTTTATTTATCTTACATTATATGGTTGATTTTGCCGCTTAATTTATTTTCTATATTTATTTAATTTTTTTAAGTAGTATTTTACAAAAATATACTCGGATCTAATATGATGACAAAATAGATATGCTTTTAAATTTGTGCACTTATTTAATTTTCTACATTTAAATTTCTGCATTCATTTACTTTTGTTTTATTTTCTGATATCTATATCTAATTTCTTGTCTTCTTTTATTTTCTGCATCTACTTATTTTTTCCTTGGATCTTTGGGTTTGTCTTTTATATATATATATATATATATGAATTTTGAATCTCCTTTTTTTCTTTTCTTTTTTTCCCTAATTTCCTCTCCACCTTTTTTCTTTATAAAATTAAGCAGAAAAAGAATTTAATTGCAACTCAACACGAAAGTATATGACTGAAATAACCATTCGATTAAAAGAGAGGGATTTCAAATCATAATGAATTCTTTTGAATTTTTAAATGAAAATATATTAATATAATATATTTAAATATATATGTATATATGTGTAAAATAGAATTTATTGGTTATCTTTATATTACTAATAAAAATCATATAATTGTTTCGTGACAAATTAGTTTATATTTGTGTTATATTGTTTAATAATGTTTAGAGGAATGTGAGCAACATTTTTTTTATGTATTTTTTATTATATATTTTTAATTTTTTTATAAAATAATAAATTTTATAATACAAATTAATAATATTTTATAAATAAGGAGGTATATTTTTTACATTAAAAATAGATAATGATATCTACATTTTAAAAAAAAAAAAGTGTTTCTGCCATTTACTTCCAATTTTATTTTCAGAAGCCCGCACATCCTTAGGCCGTTGAGCACTATATGCTAGACCAGTTCCTAAACATAGAAGAAGATATAGCTATTCTATTTATTCTTAATTATTTAATAACAGCCAAAAAAATAAATAAATGCAATAAATAATCCATTTATTTTCTCTCTCATCAGTTCACAGACGTAGCCCACGTAAGACTACCTTCGCTAGGCACAAGTTACGCTGCATTATATGCTCACGTGACCATCTTTCCATTATACAAGTCAATTGAAGCTCATACGACACCGTCTTCGTCAGAAGCTTATCAGTCAAAATAGTGGACTTTCTGTTGTAAGTAGGGCAGTAAAATCAATATTGAAAAATCGATCAGTTGCAAGTGAAAATATGGAATTCATTTATAATATGGATTGACTTAATTAATCGAAATGTTAATTGGATTCAATTTGATCGGTCAATTGAATTTTTAAATCAAATAATATAGCAATTATCCGATTTTACATCCAATCGGACTCTAATAAATGTGAATATTTTCACATAATATTCATCCGAATTATCCAAATAAGCTAATATATTCAGTTCGATCAGATTAGTTAGGATTGGACACTGTTGTTAATTAACTTTTTTTTATTTTATCAATTGTTAATTACCCTTAAATCTTTACAAGTTTGATGAAAATTTACAAAATTTGACAAATTTAAGACGTAAACAATATATTTAAGAGGTGTTAATGAGTTTATACATAACTTTTCCAATTTAATTACAGTTCTTAAGCTCGATATCTGGGTATAAGCTACTCTAAAATTTATGAAAAAGTAATTTATTATTATTCAAAGTCTTATTCACACTAGTGTAAAATATATCTTAGGCAAATATCATATATATCTGTTTTAAATAAAACAAATATATAAAGTCAATGTGGTAATCAAATGTGACTGTTATAGAGAAAACAGACACATCAGATAAATATAGTATGACTAAATAAGTTTGTTATAGAGAAAAATAGACATATCTGATTTCAATATACAAATTTAAAAATTTAACTAATATTAATTTTATATTTTATATTTTATATATATAAATACTAATTCATACCTATCACAAATCATATTATTATAAAGTAAAATAAAAAGATAATAATATATTAAAATACACTAATATATATTTTATGATTGAAATATAAAATTAAAGTTACATTACATGCGACTGTTCTTTAGAAAACATACTTATCATGTAAGAAAAAACGGTGTCGCATGGCGGAAAATGGGTTAGATGCGCTAGGCCGGACGTGTCTATTAGGCCAGAAACAGACGCATCTATGTTGTTCGTCTTAAGCCTGATGCTTCTGTTTTTGGTACTAACAAACACATCCAACTCTTATAAAAGACATCCCTAACTCGCACAGACCTCTCTTGTATTTCCTCTCCATTTCCAGTCTCTCAAGCTTTATAGTAAGTTTCAATCCTTTTTGGTTTCTACGACATTTTCTTTTTCTTCTCCATTTCGGTTTTCTATTTCCATTAACTACACATTTATCATTTTTTTTTATTCAACACAACACTTTTTTGTTCTCCTTTTGGGTTCTTCATTTTTCTATTTCGGTTCTTCGCATTTTGAGGTTTGTTTTTTTTTTCTTTCTTGTTAATTTAATTGAATGTTGGAGATGAATATTGTGTTTGTTTAGTTATATGTGTATGTTATTTTTGGAGGTGAGTATTTTTGTTAATGTTTAGAGATGAGTATTATGTTATCATAGACATATTATGGAAAATATATGTTGTTATGTTTTGAGACGGGTATTGCGTTTATGTCTAATTATGGATATGTTTAGCTATGGGTATTGTGTTTATGTTACTTTATTGATGCATAGAAAATGAAATAAAATCTTAATAAATATTAAACTATTATAAATTTTAATTAAATTAAACTTTAATTTAATAAAATTAATTATATAATCAATTATAAAATTTAACTTAAAAGAAATGAAATTTTAAAAAAATTAATAAAATATTATAATAAATAAAATAACAACATAATATTATTTTATATAATTATAATGAAAGTAACAAATATTAAACTATTATAAAGTTCAATTATATTAATTTTAATTTTATAAAATTAATTATATAATCAATTATAAAATTACAAAATTTAACTTAAAAGAAATCAAATCTTAAACATTAAACTAATAATATTGAAGTATATAATTATAATGAAATCAATAAATATTAAACTAATATAAAATTTATTTAAATTAAATTTTAATATAATCAAATTAATTATATAACCAATTATATAATTAGAAGGATAACTATAATAAAATTTAATTAATAAACTAATATAGAATTAATCTATATTAAAATTATTTTAAATAATAAATTATAATCATCTATAATTAGGTAATAATTAAAAATTTTACTTAAATAAAGATGTAATAAACTTTAATAAAATTAATTTATTTATTTATTATACTAATTAATTTAATTATGTATTGATGTTAAATTTTGCTTTAATTTCAATTGTATTGATTAATATTATATTTAAAGAGCTTACATACTCTTCAAAATTATTTATTAGAAGTAAGTCTTAAATAGTCCTCAGTTTGATATTGTTCTTAAACATCGAATCTCACTTAGGATGTAGATGCATAAATAGTTTTTTGTTCCAAAAAAATCTCAGTGTTATTTTCCTAATGTTTTTTGAGTACATATGTGAATGGATCATTCTAAGAGAAAATACTGCCAAATTTTTTTGAGATCGAAAATTGAATATGTTTATACTAGTGAGATTTGATGTTTAATGATGAGTTAAGTTAGAGCGATAAGGACTCAAAAACTAACATTTACCATGATTGGAAGCGATATGGTTTGTTTTAAATTTTATTTATTTATGTGGTTAGATATGGATTGAAGTTGGATGTATAGTAGACAGAATACAACAGAATTTATGAATGGAGTCGAGGAATTTATTAGGACTGCAATAGAAAACTAGATGAGGAAGAAAGAATCAATGATTGTATATCCATGTATTGACTTCATAAACATGAGAACATATTAGGACGTCCAATTGTCAAAACTCATATTTTACGACGTGGTTTTACGTGAGGTTATATACGATGAATATGATATGGTGAGAGTATATTGACTGAGACAAGTTCTAATTTTGAAAGTCAGAGAGAAAATTACATTGACGATGAAAGGAATGATGTGAACAATGATCGGCTAGATTATATGATATATGATACTGGAAATTTTGTGAAAAAGCCGGAAGATCTTGAGAGATTGTGCTCTAATGCCTAGAAGCCTTTGTATCCCGGTTGCACTAAGTTCACAAAATTGTCAGTCATCTTGAAACTATGCAATATGAAAGCCACAAATGGATAGAGCAATAAGACATCTCTCAACTCCTCTCCATGCAATAGCTCGATATTTCAGTCATCAAAATTTTTATGCTGTAAGTGATTATAATAATATATAGTTAAAAATGGTAAATATTGAACTGCTATATTGTAATGCAGTTCAACTTATGTTAGTTTTATGCTTCATACATGTAAGTACCTTTATAGAGTATACAGTCAATCATCTGTACAGATTAGTTTTTTTTTGTCCAAGTTATTTAAATACGATATGTACAAAGGACAAAAATTTAGTGCATAATTATATGGTACAAGTTCTACAGGCACAAAAAGATAAGAATTTTATTTTACTGTCATATATTCAAAAGTAATATCAATTTTGACATTAAAACATTTGCATTATATTTTATCATGATATTTTTATTATTTTAATATTATTTTGTATATCTATAGTCAATACTGGATGTTGATTGTTCTTAATTGTGCACGGAGTGAGATATATTTTATGGACCCTCTCAACAACTCCAGTAGAAAATTACCTATTAATATGTAAGTTATCATACTTGCACTCATATCTTATTCTAAATTTTATTTTATATTGACTACATATTTCAATATATAATCTTATATTTTAAGGCATATAAATTATACCAATATACTGTTGGAAGATGCATCTCGAACTCCTTATATTGAAATTTCATCAACGTAAAAATTTTATCATTTCTATATATACTAGTTAGATTTGAATTTTATCTTCCATCTTATATTCGTATCAACTTTTGTAATTGTTGTTTTTATATTTTTGTAAGTGTCCGACACAAGTTGCAAGTATTGAATGTGGTTACTTTATATATATATATAGTAATTCACCATAAAACATATATTCAATTTGCTCATGGTAGTAGTATTTCTAACACTTATATACAATTTATTAAGCTTTATACTCATATCAATATTTTAATTCTTTTAATGTTTTCTATTTTGTATTTTATTTGTTTTGTAGATAACTTTTAAGTATGAATCATATAATGAGGCACAAATTGATGAAGTTCAGGAGATGTGGTGTGACTTTTTTCTCGTGAGTGTATATAAATTTAATTCAAATATTAATTTCTTAACTGTTTCAAGATTGGGAATATTGTATTATAATTATTCATAAATTTTATTGTTCCATTATGTTTATACACAATCAATATTGTTTATGAAATATTGAATTTGAGTTGATATTGATTAATTATTAGCCTTGTAAGCTTGAAGTTGTAGTTGCAGTAATTGAATTTAGAATGCTTAATTGATGAATTGTAATATAATGTAGATGTTTGAAAGCCTATAATGGCTTTATATTGTGAAACTGCTGCTGGTTGAATTTACAAATCTAGTTAATGCAAAAAATTAACAAATGTTAAAAAAAAAAGACCAAATAAATTTGTTATGTCATAAAACAGATTTATAAGATGCAGTCAAATAAGTTTGTTTTTATCTAATTCGATTATATGCGACTGTTTTCATATAAAACAGACACATCTGACTGATTAGACGGTACTATTTTTATTAAAAACAGTTGCATATGACCTTATCTGATGCGACTGTTTTTAACAGTTGCATAATATCCACTTATTAAATGTCTCATTCTTATATGTTTTTCATGAACAGATATATCTTACTAAAAAACAATCACAAATACATTTTAAATTAATCGGACTAATTATAATATCGTATTAAAAAAATATACAGTGAATGTGAAGATGCTAACCTATTTAGGTATGGATGTTCAATATCAGGTGACGATCGTTATTTGTTACTGTATTATAACATATACTAACCTCAAAGTCGCTTTAAAGATAAAATGATATTTTTATACATATCAATCCTCAGGGGCAAATTCTCTATCTACAATCAAATCACTAAACCCACTTAGTGTTTAAAAAGAAACATTAATGTGTAGTTACACCCCAAGTACCTATATATATATATATAATGCCCGTAATTTAGATTTGGATAATTAATATGTTTAATTGCCGCAATTAGTATTATTAGAGTCTAAAATTGAGGTTTAAAGATTTATAAAAGATTTTATTTTTGTTATGGGTGATTTAATTAAAAAAATATAAAGTTGAGAAAAGTTATAAGAAAGAAGTAAAAG
>CATIWF010109967.1:0-20603 GCA_949630135.1 Balakata baccata
CCTAAACACCCGTGTAGGAGGCGAATTTGTCTTAAGGAAACTGTGTGCTACACAGGCCTCAGATTGTTTTCCATTTTCTACTATTGATTTTGAATATTGAATTAACATTTCTCCTATTTCTTGTATTTGATATCTAACATATATTTTTCTTTTTGAAACTAGACAACAAACATAAACACCATTGCTCCACGGCCTTTTAACCTCCACACAGTCTCTAATGTCTACTGCAACCAGTTCTAAAATTGGAAAAATAAAGCCATTAATCAGTGTTGGTTTTACCTACCTCCACATTTGATGAAAAATTTTCAGCAGGAACAACAGATACAGCATTATCGACCTTTCTGACTTCCTGTGTACTTGCAGTCATAAATATGGATATTTGAGATCATATCAAAAGAAAATGCAGCAGTTGCTCATCAACTTACCTGCTGTTTATGTTGTGGCACATAATTTTCTGCAGGACTTATAGCCACTATCTGGTCTACTATAGTCGCTCCCTGCACCAATATGAATATTTTATCTTCTATTAACCTTTTTCATGCGAAATGGCGGCTTATATAACAAACAGAAAAAAACTGCATATCATATATTCACAACCCATAAAACATTACATTTTCTAAGACGTATTATTCTAAATATAAATTGTCTTCCGTCAAACAAATAAGAGAATTTTGACTTCCTGCAGCCACTGTTGACTTAAACCATTTACAAAGTATATCTTTTTGTGGATGGAGGGAGTAGTTAATTTATCATAAATTAGCACACATCAACCTGCAGTTGGGACAAATCAGAAAGGGTCATTTTACTGGGTTATCTTAAGGAATACCACTCGATTGCTTAAAATTTAAAATTGCTTATAGTGCATTTGCTGTGACTTAGATTAAAATATATCACACACAAAGTTGTGATGTCCACAATGAAAGTAAACGCACAAAGCATATTAAAAGAAAAAGAAAAAAACAGAAAACGGGCACACACCGACAACAACAATGCAATTTCAAGTGCTTTAGGATCTTTGAAGGTAACAAATGCGGTCTTTGACCCCCAATCTTCACTGCATCCAAAGACAAAAACAACACCAAGAAATTCTATTAATCAAACAAATTATTTACATAATCTGAAAAATAATGCAGCTAAACACATAATAATACATCAAAAACCCAAATTTTCACATTTTCACTTTCAACCGCAACACTTCCACAAATGGCATAAAGGAGCAATAAAAAAATAAAAATAAAAATAAAAACTCATGAACTGCAGTCTGGTTTTCCAGAAAATGCAAGAAAAAAGCACTACATAAAAAGAACAAATAAGAAAATAACCATTCTACTAATAGAAGATGCAAAAATTACTAAAACGGAATAAGCAGTTTCCTGCTCGCCTTAACTTTTGACGACACTAAACACACAACAAAATAGGACTTCAAAATAGCAAGCATATACAACCGGATAGAAGCTTATCAAACGCACCGTTGGATCTCAATATGTTCGATTTCGCCAGAGAAAGAGAAGAACTCATGAATCTCTCTCTCACTTGCTAGATCTGATACCTGCTTAACTTGAACTGTTCTTGTCTATCAAAAAAACCAAAATTAATCACAGATATTCCCAATCAGAACAAAATTTACTCAACAATCAGAGATTTAAGTTTCCTATTTACAGTTACAAGAAATAAACTACCGACTTACCTGCATTGTGAAATTCCTCTAACAGAGGATGTTATGTGCTGCAGCAAGGTTTATAGAGAGAGAGAGAGAGAGGCGAGAAGAGAGAGATAAGAGGAAGAATTAACTATTATATGAGAGCCAGCAACCTGACATAGAAAGAACAACGTAAGCAGAGAGAATGTTCTACTTACTGAAATGCCCTCCGTCTTCCCATAGTACATTTTTATTTTCCCATTTTATCCTCTCTGCATTAGTTGACGGCGGTTGACGGTTCAAATGATACTCCCGGTCCTGCCGTATTCTTTTTACTTTGACGGAATCCAACCTTCCTCCTCACATGCTCATGCTGTGTGAGTATGACAATTCTTCTTTTTATATATATACAAAAACATGAATTGTTGATTACAAAAATAAATTAGTTTGAGTAACAATTTTTTCACTCGAGAGCTATCTGGTAAATATATTTAGAGAATTCAGTCGACTATATACTACATAATAAGAGTAGTAGTTATTTCTTTTCACTCGATATAAAAGTAAAATTTCACATAATACTTAAGAGAATATTTAAACTCAATATCTTATCATCTCTAAACCAAATGTTTTTATCACTTATAAATTTGAATAATATTTGGTGCAAAATTAAATTTCACTAATGATACAATTTTTCTAAATATTTTAAATAAATTTTTTGTATAAAGTTAATTTTAGATTGTTAATATATAAACTAAAATTCCGTTAAAAAAAAGATGGGACGAGAATCAACACAATAATTATTGATTGGATTGGGAGGGGAAAGAGGAAGGAGTAAAAGAGGAAAATGAGAAAAAGAGGAAAATGCAAAGCATTGTGATTGTTTTCATAGTCAACAGGAAATGAGAGCGTGACAGTAAGTCATAGCCATGGGGCTTTGTTTGGACTTTGTCTGGCTTTTGTTCCCTTTGTGGCGTGCTTCCGTCAATCATCAACGTCTCCAACTTGATTTTCAGCCCATGCCTGATGGATTATTTTAAGAAAAAATTATTATTTGCTTTAGTCACATTATTATCTTCTTGTACTTTCAAAATATATAATTTATTTTATATAGTTTGATGATATATTATTTATATTTTAAAATTTTAATATATTATATTACTTTTATGTAAATTTAATTTATTATGTTAATGTATTTTGAGTAAAAAATAATATTTTTTTATTAGTATATTATATCAAATAATAAAAAATAAATTATATATTTTTTAAATTTTAAAAGAGATATTAATTTATTATATCAAATTATATTAAATAAATAATAATTTTTTTATTTTAATTAATGAAGTTTTGTTCCGCACCTCTAAGCTATATATACACTCTTCTAATTATGGTCATTGAATACTTGAAACTTTGATGAATGACTAATTGATTGTCACTATCGGTCATTATTAATTATAATTAATATAATTCATTTTTATTTTATTTCAATTATATTATTTTTATTTGATTATTATATTTTATATTAAATATTCTATTTAATTATATTATTTCTGTCAGACGATTAATTTGTATATTATATAAATAAATATAAGTATTCATTATTTAATCTGTATTACTTATAGATATTTTCAATAAATTAATTAGAACCCTATGTTAAAATAAATTCTGTTTATATCAGATAATATCTCAAAAATAATAAAATACTCTATCATAAATTTTAAAATAGATATTTTAATTAAATTATTTAGTATCAGCGTAATACTCATTAATAAGATTACTTAAATTTAGATGTTTTCCTTTGAATATTTTCATTTTATTCGATTAAATACAATATAAAATGCATAATTCCATCAATAGAAACATCTGTCTTTACTCCTCTCCTTGCTTCAGTCTCCATTACGAAGGAAATCAGTTTTATAAAATAAAAGGGTAAAACAACGTGCGGATGTCTGCAACGGCGGAATCGGAAATAGTACTCTAAACCAGAAAATGCATCACTTAATTGTCCATTTTTTTTTATCCTGAAGAAACAAATATCAAAATTAATATAAATTTATATAATATTATATGTATAGTTTAAAAATAGTATATAATATGTACAATTTTTTATTCTCAAATAAATATTACTAATGTCCAAAATTATTATGTTCTCGTCACCGTCCAGTCCACCAGGTGGTGACTTGCTCAGTGTACTAGATTCCAACTAGTTATTGAGGGGTAACACTATTTAAATTTGATACATTCTGTGCATCAGAATTATTATCTTAATCGATCGATTAAAGATTAATTTATAATCTCATTAGTTTGATATTTATTTTAGTCTATTTAGCTATGTATTATAATATATTGAGAGTATCACGCAGTTGAAGTTCAAATGTATGATTCAATTAATAATACTGGAATTCACATATTATTTCAATATTTTTTTTTACACCAAATAGTATGAAAATAAGATGAGATATCAAGTTTTAAGTTCAATAAATTTGATTAACGAAATAATAATATGTTTAAAAATCAATGTAAGAAATTAATTGTAAATGCTTAGATTATATAGGTAATTATAATGATTATGTAACATAAAATTTTCTATAATTTAAGAATTACTATTTGTAATATATGAATTTTAAAACTATTGATTTATTTATAGGAGAAATTTTATTAAAGAAGACATCTAAATTCAGGTAATAATAATATTGGGCTTTGGGCCTAGGCAGAATCTTCAGAAGTCCAAATTTTCTGAGAGCATGACGTGTTTCAGATGTATTGACGCTCAGATACAATTATCCCACATCGCCTATTTCTATATCTTTATAGCTCTTAATATACATGAAAGTAAGAGTAAACCTTCGTCCCTTCGGGGACATCCGATAAAATTGGAACGATACAGAGAAGATTAGCATGGCCCCTGCGCAAGAATGACACGCACAAATCGAGAAATGGTCCAAATTTTTTTCTCAAAGACAGCTCTGCTGCAATGGCTTCCTTTCTTCCTTCTCAAGCTTCACATCTCTTATTTGCTTTTTCTATTTTGAATTTTTGTTTTGGACAAATTTAGCTCTACTTATTATTTACTTTTTCTATTTTGAATTTTTTTTTTTGTTGAGAAATTTAGCTCTGCTTCAATGGTTATGGTGGAATGCTTAAACAGGTCAGTTGTTATTTCCAATTTTTTTTTAAGAGATTTGGTTGTTCGCTGTGTTTAGTTTCTATGATTATATAGAAAGTATCTTCCTCCTATTTTAGCCAACTTTGTTTTTTTATTCTTGAGCTTTGACCCTGCAATCAGTTTATAATAATGTCCTTTCTTCCTAAACGAAGTGTTCTTTCTTCTAGGGTTTCAGCTGGTCCATGATGCTCCGTATAAAAGGATTTGTTGTCCACAAGTAGTTTAGCTGCTTCACATATCTGATTCATGGATTATATTATATTCTGAGCATTTTTGCCGGTCATTATTCTCAATGTCACCAGTGGATCGGCTGTCTCTAAACTAAAATGATAAATTGCCCCCAGAAGGCTTTATAGACGAAATTAGAGAAGCTGGAGTTCCTGGAATAGTTAGTGGAGTTGGAGGGAAATGTAATCATATCTATAATTTTCCTGGATAAATTCTGTATAAAATCTTTATTCTGGATGTCCTAAACAAAGATATTGTACACATCTAATTTTCAGGTTTCCTGGATCCTTTTTCTTATTGGATTAGTTCCTTATCAATTTTCAATTAATAAATAAATATTACTGCATTATAGATGGCTCTAGCTTGACTTGTTTACTTCTGGATAAAGGTGATGCTTGTAACTTTATATATATATTGATCTAGAATCCTAGATAGGGCATTCTAAAACACGGATACTGGTAGCATGATCTCTGATGGGGCTAAATTAAATAAAAACTTAGTGAGCCATTTTGAAATGAAACAAAAGGAAGAGTGAAGAATGACATTGTCAACTACTGAGCTATGTAGGACTTCACTTCATTGGCCTTAATCAAGTTGAGACCAGCAAAGCTAATGGGGCTTGAGTTTGTACCTGACATAAATGTTATAGTTTGGTTCTGGGTTGAACCAGTTACTCTGCTTGGCATGGTAAAAATATGAATGATTTACCCTGCTTGACTCTGCAGTGTGAAATCTCTAATAGAAGAGTCATTATTATCTCTTCTTGTGAATTTAAATATCTAGGTAGAGCTCTTGAGGGTGGTAGGACGATGAGGACGCAAGTGGGATCATTTAAGACTGTCTAATTGCTGCTTCACCTTGTGTGACTGAGTACTGTGTCAAGCATATGTACTTCATTATCACCATGATGACCATTCCTGCGGTGGAGATTTAAGGTGATAGACTTGCCATCCAGTTCAATTCCCTTGTAGGAGTTCCTGTGAAAATTTTGGTCCCACATAAATCCACCATTCCCCATCATGTTATTTGCAATTCAAATGTTAAAATTCATTATTTGATTTTTTAACTTTAAAGATTACATAATATTAAGACTTCAGAGACCAGATTGAAGCGTAGTAACTAGTAACTAACAACATGTGTTTTCTGTCAAGGAATTTGTAGAGATGTAAAATTGCATGACTGGGTAGAAGAAACTGTTGATCTGAGAAGGTGGAAACTTGAAAGATTGGATCCAAACTAAACAGAACCAGTAATTGTATTGGAAGGTTTAGCAGACAATAGGCTTTAATTTTTCATAGATATTTTTGCGACTTTTTAGGCTCCATCATTGTTAACCAGCTGTTTCAAGAAGTTGGTTGAACGGGAAAAGAAGATTGGAATCAACAAATAAGTTTTTAAGTCTGATTAGTTACATTGAAACCTGATATTCAGATGTGGCAGATTGTCATCTAGATTTGGTTGAAAGTGCTGTAGACACATATCATCGTTTACTTGCCAAAATGATTAATGCCAGCAATAAAGCATGGTTGATACTTAATGGTCCAGAATGACAAATAGAAAATTGTTGCAGTTGCTGTTCACATATACTTCATGAATATGCTGTGTAAATTATCATTGATTTAATTGGACATTGCATAGAGTCATCCATATATGTCAATCTTAGATTAATTATTTTAAGATGCAAGGTAAGTGCCTACTCAGAAGCTTCTGCATAGTAATCTCCCAAAAAGTTATTCATATAGAATTTAAAGAGTGCATACCTCTTTACTGGATATCCACCACTTGTCTGCATGTCATTCTTATTAGATCTCTGAAGATACAGAATGTCAGAATCTCAAAGTTAATGAGTTCATTTTACCATCCCAGCTTATTATTTCTCCTTCCATAATGCCTTAGAGGGTGAAACCTTAGATCTTTTCCATGTCAGTTCATTTAAATCAGAATAATTATTGGAATGTTATTTTCTTACTGTAGCAAGGTGAAACTGGACAGTCATTTTCAGCTCTTTGTTTGGTTTGCCATCTTTACTTGACTCCAGGAATGACCCTGGCAATGATATGTTGGGACTGGTAATGACATACCAAAACATACAATAGAATGATCATCCAGGGATTCTATGGGTTCTGTTATGGTGTTAGAAATAGAGGAAATTAAAAATCTGGAAACATTGGGTTTGTGGAATTGGTGTGTGGGTATTTGATGTTATATTCTTTCAGGAGCTTTAGTAATTTGTCCAGTGTTAGCAGTGATACGGTTATCACGCATTGAATGATATGATTCGTTTTTAGGAAATATGCAAGTCAACTTCAACTTTTTCTCTAATTACTTGGCAAGTGGACTTTGGGGCTGAGGTAGAGATTTGATTATTTCCAATTAACCATGTTACATAGATTTGATGATCAAATTAATGATAGATATATATCATGTTTACAATAGTTCATCACTGCAGATTTTAATTAGGTCCGATACTCATTGGAGTAACCGAAGAAGATTCAAAGGGATAAGGATATGAAAGCCAAGCAGTGACAAAGTCAGGAAGCAAAAATTATGTTTGCAGGGTGAAGGTAGACTTGGAGGTCCAACCTATCGGTTATTGAGACTGAGAAGAGGCGCTGACATCCAACAGCAGAAAGGCGCTGACATCCAACAGCAGGGAGACGAAGGATGAAAGCCAAGCAGGTAATGTTAATTTTTGTTTTTGTTTGTTTGTTGGGTTTTTTTTTTTTTTTTCAGAAATAGTAACGTCAAAAATTAAAGGCAGACCATATGCAAAAGGAAAAAGTGTTGTACGTGATCCGACTTCGAAAGAATCATTATCAGACTTGTTAGATTCAAAACGAGAAGTCACTACCTGAAGAAAAAATCAAAAGAGAAGTGTTGCATGAATGAGGAGAAAAGAATATAAATAGTGTGTGTACATGTATATTCTTTTAGAAAATGGTGAAGGATAATTACCTTAAACACAAACCAATTCAAATCCTTAAGTATTCAACAAGGAATTATATTCCACTTCAATAGGTAGCCTAAAAGTAACCTCTTGTGTATATGCACATACCTCACACGTTCTTCCATTTATATTACAGCGGAAAATTTAAGAACTCTGTATATAATACTCCACATATTTAAGTTTTTCCTTCAAATTCCTCAGGAGATATAAACAAGACTAATTCCATCATCCATGGCTGCCAGAGCTACTGTTAATTATGGGGATTTTGAACCCTACTGCAAGTGGCAAAGAGAACAAGCACGCGACATTCTTGAGGTTCATGTTGAAGGTATTATATAAGTAATTCGACTCATTTGCATTCAGATCATGAATGTTTGAAATCCATATTATGTAAGGCGACATTACTTTTGCTAATTTGAATTGAAGGGTGATATAAAATCGGTCTATTTCTAGCATCATATCCATAGTTAGCACATAATATCGTTAAGTTAAAGCTTATTGATAATCGGTAGTAGTTTCAAATTATAAAGTTGCAATAATTAACATATGGTGACGGAAACAAATATAGTTGTTATCAATCTGTTCATAAATCAATCAATGTTAACAATTTTATTATTCTAGAATAATATTATTATATAATTTCATGTAATTATATGATTCTTTTAGAACTCCTAAAATGAAATTTATTTAAATGGATAAGTAATGAAATAATAAATATAATTCTGTGGTTTTTTTATATGTAGGTTTCAAAAAGAATCAAATGAAGATTCAACTAAGCAATGCAGGAGTGATGTTAATTAGTGGAGAACGTCCTTTGGATGCGACCAACACCAAACGGAGCCGTTTTAGAGAAGAAATAAGACTTTCAAAGGATTACAAGAACAATGAAATTCATGCAAAATTATCCGGTGGAGTTCTTTACATCTTTATGCCTAAGGTCTCACCGACGACAACATCGAACTTTCAAGAACAGCCAACAATGCCGCCGCAAAATAGCGGATTCCGGCTGCCAGATTTAGTAACTTATAGAAAGATCAAGGGTGAAAATGTTGCAGTAGCAGCTACTGTAGCCATAATTCTTGGTGCATTTGCCTTGTACAAATATTGGCAGCCCTCTCATGTTGATAACTAAATGTTGCTCTCCATTTTATAAATTGCCAATTCTTTTAATTAATTTGCAATTATTTATATATATGAACTTAATTGTTGTTGATGAAAATTGGTGGCATTCAACTAGATTTAAGACGGAGCTTATTTTCTATTTCAATCTTTCTATCCGTTCAGTTGTTGCATTTTTTTTTCATGAAAATAATATTATTATTTTTTCAACTATTCATTTGTCTTGATTGATCCGGGTAACCTTTTGAAGAATAAAAGTGTTTCATATTCAAAATTTAAATTTGAAATATCTAGTTAACAAAGAAAAAAATCGTTATAAATTTACCAGAATAAAAGTGTTTCTTATCCAAAATTTAAATTTGAAATATTTAGTTGAAAAAGAAAAAATCGATATGAATTTACCATCTATCTTATCTCTTGCGGGTAGATAAATTCTGTTTACACTTTACACCTAATTTCGATATTACTGTTAATTAGGAATTAATGTATAAGTTTTAAACCTTATGGAAGAAAAGATCAAAACCTTAGAATTCACTATTGGAAAAATTGTGAATATGAGTCATTTTGAAAGGATAATTCGGATGAGTCTCACAACTCGATTTTGGAAGAAAGATCCGGATATGTGTTTCTTGACACGAGAACTATGAATTAATATATTAATATGCTCAAAATAGAAAATGTGTAAAAAGAAATTGAAATTCAAAGTAAACTCCTTGATAAGGAGATATAAAGAGAAAAAATAAAAGTTATAGTTGTTTATCCCATATCGTTAAAATATAAATTTTGATTTGTATTTATATATTAAGATATATTCTTATATGGGTAAGAAAGTAGCATGAAAGGCTCTCTCTCGCGCGCTCAGGCCCAAGGAAAGTGCAAATCTATGGTTCAAGATATGCCAATGCGCAACCTTCATACATGAATATTGGTCCAAAATCTCATATTTTTTTTATTGGAATTTCATTTCTGATATTTCAAAAACTAATTTCACAATTATTTGAGAATTACAAAAACTTCTTGGCAGCATTTAAAAGAGATTATTTACGATTAATCTCATAGCACCTCCATCTAGTATAAATATAAGTTTTTGGCTTGTGTTGAAAAGAAGTTTTCGAGAGTTGAGTTTAGTTCTTGTAGGCAAAGTCTCATTCTTCCCTTTTTTTTTTCTCAAGTGATAAAAAGTGTGACAAATACTCAATTCGCTGCAAGTAGATGTCGTGTGTTCAACAATTACTTGAAATCTGTTGTATCCTAGGAGACAAACGCTAGTTATCCTAAACACCAGTGGTAGGAGGAACACATACCTCATATTTGTTTTTCATTTTTCTTGTCTTTCTATTTAAATATTGAATTAACAATTTTTCCTTATTGATACTTTCCTAACATTCACGAGCAAGGGAGTGGAGATATGCTTATAGATCCTGTTTAGAGCAATTACTGTGATGTAAGTTTTTTATTTGTATTAAAAAAAATTTAGGATAAATATCATAGTAAATTATTAATTTTACTTTTTTATAATTATATCTAATTTTATAAAAATATTTATTTGAATTATATAAATTTTAATTTTAATAACAACTCTAATCTCGGTATTACGGAATTACATTTTGAATCTAGCTGATACATAGATTGCCCAATCAACCTATACCAAATGACATATCAAAGTGAGGGACAATATATATAAGCGCTAGCTAGATTTAAAAGGCATTTTCGTTGAATTTGTTATTAAAGTTAAAATTAATATAACTTAAATAATTTTTTTTATAAAATTAGATATAATTGTGATGATGTACAAAATTTAATTTGATATTTGTATTTAAATTGAATACAATAAAAATCTCAACTTTTTCATTAATTTTAATTTTATTAATAAATAATTAAATTAAGTGATGAGATAAAATTGTAGGAATTTATTTTCCATTAATAGTCAGAGGAACACCTTTCAAACTTGAGAAAAAACGTTTTAACCCGTCAAAAAATTACAAAAATTACTGACTAGTTGGAAAAAAAGACCCATAAAAAGAAGGATCCCAAATAAAAATTAAGAACTCTTATATCATAAAATAAGAACTTAATTAAATAAGCTCTGATATGGAAGAAGTGCAAAGAGACTATACAAGGGAAAGGGATTACTTGAAGCATTGAAAACCCAAAACAGAGGAAAATTTGCTTCCTTAATCAAATAAACCAAGAAAAAAAAAATATTCTCTCCCCAAAAGGAAACCTCCTAATGAAAGACTACTTCCCTCATGCATGCACATGGAGAATAAATATTTAAAGGAGATATTGACATGTTAAAAAAGTGAAAATACAAAATCAAATCATCTCATTCACAAACCTAAATGGCAACCAGAAAGGAATCAGCCATTGATGAGTGCTCTTATGAAGATTTTGAACCCTTCTGCAAATGGCAAAGACAGGAAGAAGTTGACTTGCTTGAACTCCATCTCCCTGGTATTTTCTTCTTTCTTCCTTCTTCCTTCTCTCCCTTTTATAATATTGAGTTTTTGGGGAAAGAAAAAAACCAAACTAATATTCTATTCATTTAAATCATTGTAGACTTCCAAAAATAATTACAATCTATTGCTTATAATCTTTAATTTAATGGTACTAGTTTGGTAATCAAAACTGTAAAATTTTTAATTCGAATTTCTAACCGGACATAAACAAAAATACTAATATAATTTTGTTATATATAGATTTTAAAAAGGAAGAACTCAAGGTGCAGATAATCAGAAACGATATTCTTGTGATAACCGGAGAGCGCAGGGTGAGCAATGAAGTTGGAAGCCGATTTCGCAAAGAAATCAAAATTTGCAAGAACACAAAGAAAGATGGAATTCATGCAAAGTTTGTCAAAGCAGGAATTCTTTATGTATCTTTGCCTAAGAATACCAAAACTCTGCCATCAACGTATATCTGTGGCCTGCAAAGTTCCAACTCCACCATCAATATTAATGCAAAGTTGGCCCTTCAAGCTGGGTCGATTTTACTTGCCACAGCTTTTGGAGCTTTTATGTACAAATATTGTTTTTGTATTCCTATTCAAAGCTAATTTTTATTTTCTTGTGTTTGTTTTAGTTCAATCATAATTCTCTTTGAAATTTGTATCAAATAATAAAGAGATTAATAAAACCGACCCAAATTTGGAATTAAATAATGAAAAATTACTAAAATGTTTCACTCCTATAAAATCCAATTATGGAAATATACCAAACCACAGCATACCAAATTCTAGTTGATTAATTGGGATTTAGTTTAACTCCAAGTTTCCTCATTCTTAGACAGTTAATCTATTATATTATTTACAAACTAATCTAATTATATAATAATATGTTTATTTTCATGAGTTAGATTTCAATACAATATATATATATACATATTAATTTGTAATTAAATTAGTGTGTGTACTAATATGGTAACTCAATTTATCTAAAAAGTTTTTTATCTAATAATTTAAATGCTTTTAAATAACTTGAGTCTATCATAGTATTTCTAGGTAATTGCTCAAATGGTATTAAATTTTGGCATTTTGTTACAATTTAGTACTAAATTTTTTAATTGTTATAAATTGGTATTACAAATTTCATAAATATTGCAATTTGGTACCAAACTTCAATTTCTGGCACCAGAAAAATGACATGACATAACACATTATTTTATTATCCACGTTAGATTTATTTCTCATAAAAATACACTCAAAACGATGACGACTGGATATATTATTTTCCATGTTGTAATGTAATTTATTTTTCCTTAATTTTTGGAAAAATTGCCATTTAAGTATATTTTTATGAGAAAATAAATCTGACGTGGATAATAGAATAATGTGACATGTCATGCCATCTTTTTAGTGTCCAAAATTGGTACCAAATTGTAACATTTATAAAAAATTTGACATCAATTTGTAATAATTAAAAAATTTGATATCAAAGTATAATAAAGTGATAATATTTGATACCATTATGCATTTACCCTTATTATTTCCTGTCTATTTTAAAACTTTTTAGGTAAATTCTATTTTAATGGAAGCTCACCTAATATTTTTAAGGAGCATCCTTATCAATGGAATTGATTGCAAATAATAGTCTGTATTGTCACGTCAATAAAATTTAAACTATAATTTTAAATACATTGTATTTCTACCATTGATATAAATTTTAATTTGTAAGATCTAATTAATATTTTAATATAAATTTTAATTTCTAGGACTCAATTAATATTTTAATATATTATACTCAACATTAACAATTAAAATGTTATATTCTTTCAATTGTCAAATAAATTAAAATTTATCATTAATTAAAATACATAATTATATTTTAAAATTAAATATTATTAACTATATATTAATTATTTTGATAATATTTATATTTATTTTTAATAATTATTTTAATTTTATTACATCAATTATTTACATATCAATTACTATTAATTATTAAAATAATATCAAATTTATTATAAAATAATATCAATGGACCTATTAAAATTTTTAATTCCTTTGAAATTTTCTCTTCACTTTCATACTAATTATCTATGAAAATTTGTATTTGTTGCCAAGTTACATTTTGCAGTTCAATTTGCAAGGATAATCATACTGTAATAGCAATCGCACAGACATTATTGTAGGTTTTGGTTCTGACCAGCCGAGATAAAAACAGTAGAAAAGTTCGATTAGAGCGCAAATTTAGAAAAAAAAAATTTCAAGAAAATTTTGAAGAGCAAAATGGATTTGGAGACGGTGAAGAGATATTTGGAGAAAGGAGAAAAGGAAGACGATAAGAATCGATCCACAATTGAAGGAATGCCTCTTAGATTCTTCGAACGCTTTATTATGCAAGGTCTTCAAGTTGATCTCATTGAACCTGGCCGTCTTATTTGCTCCATGAAAGTTCCTCCTCGCTTACTGGTACTCATTTGTGCTTTACCCATTTCATCAAAATTACTCCTTTTCAGCCTTTGAATTCTCTCTTTAATTTTTAATTTATTTTTGTTAAGAACTCTGGGAATTTCTTGCATGGTGGAGCTACGGCTACGCTCGTTGACTTGGTGGGTTCTGCTGTAATATACACTGTTGGAGCTTCATCTACCGGTGTTTCGGTCGAGATTAATGTCTCATACTTGGATGCTGCTTATGTTGATGTGAGTATCTTTTCTTACTTCTTTCGCTTTACTTACTCCGCCCCTTTTATGTTAATTTTATCCCATTTATGCTAACTTTAACCTGGGACCGTCTTCATTGTTTTATAGTGTTGTGGGAGGAGCGAAAAATCGATTCTTTATGCTTAGTTCACCTCCATGATTTTGATGTTTTATGTTTCCCTAATTCTTGCCTGTTTATTTTGATAACAGTATCCATACCAAGTTAATGGTGGAGTTTTGTTCTGCATAATCCTGAAACTTTTATCAAAAAATTCCATCAAGATAAAAACTTGTGAAGCAGTTCAATAGTTTTCTTCAGTAGTATCATTCTGTCTGAATTCAAATGCCTACTATCAATTACTCTCCAAGGGATTGTGGCATTTAATTGATTACTTTAGATAGGCATGTAAAAACATTTGATTCTTTAGCAAATCAAAACCAATTAATTCTAGTTGTGTTAGCGTAACTTTCATGGGTGGAGTCACCTGTTCAGCAATTTAACTAAACTACACTTTAATTCAATCTACTTGGGTCAGCTATATGGATTCTTGATTCTACTTGGTAGAAACTAGAAAGGCATAGAACTGCTAAGTCATTTCCCACTACTTCAATCATATGATCTTAGGTTCTCTCCTTGGTCTCTTTTCCCCTCCATCTTGGGTGTACTCAACTTTCTGTATCAGTGTAATTGTTAATTTGTTATGAATATGCTTGAACTATCTCATCACCTCTCTCTGAATTTATCTTCGATGGTTGCCACTTTTTTCTTATGAATGCACCAATCCTACGTCTTGTCCACTGCAAAAATTTGGTTTCCCCCTTGAGAGGATAACTGAGTGAAAACATTTCGTGGTTCCAAAGCTTGCCAAGTTACAGACATCTTGGTTGATTAGAGAAGATCCATTTAGATATTTAGACGTGCTTATTCTTGGAAAGCCATCAACTTTCAATATGTTAACCTTTTTATATGTTTATCTTTGTATTGCCACTAACACTAAATCATGGGTGTTGCCTGTCTGTAGCTTCTATGCCTAATTCCAGGTTTTTGAGTATCTAGTTTCATTGTTCATTTCAGTGGAAACTACAGTTTTGTTCCGTTCCTTCTTTGACTGAAGCTTAATCAATTGATTTTGGTATATTCTTGAAAGCAAAGAGCTTATTATGGAGGTTTTGTTGAGTGTGTCTAAAAAATTGCCTCATATATTGTTTCAACCTAATTTCAGATGGTTTCTATTGAATATTATTGTCTGATGAGATGAGTGGATAAGTTTCTGTTAGATACTCTGCATGAGATGAGCAGCATAAGCCTACAGAATAATTCAGCTTTTTTCCTTTCATTCCTTCACTGCCACCACCAGTGCATACTCTTGAAAAACAAATTACAATTACAGCTTCCATACTCCCTTATAAATGCTTTCTAATTTTTGAATCTGAGAATCTAGTTTCCTACTAGGCAAACGAAGTGTGCTGAGAGTCAATAAATTGCTAGGCGATATTCATTTATTCTTTCTTTAAACTTATGGTGATAGGTTGTTGAATATCTTCTAATTGTTTTTCAAAGTATCCATACCTTGATATCTTCTCTGTCTATTTCCTGATGTACTCTTACCTATTTTCTGTACCTTTGCTTCTTTGTGACTATTCAACAATTAAGTCAAAATTTGATTTTTCACATCTGCAACCCGTGTTTCACCAAGTTTAAGCCATACAAGCACAAATCAGCCAATATTTGAACCCACTTTTTCAACCCTATGTAGATGGGGCAATGCTTTTATAGCTAAGTCATTGTTTGGCAAACTCTGGGATACTGTGCATTTAAGATTTTTTGTAATTTATGATCAAGAAACAACAAACCATATTCTTTGCTGATTTATATACTGTAGTGGACCTTTGGTCTTTGTTATCGATAATGATCTCATCTATATTGATTTTCTTGCCTTTGGTGCCTTTTAATTCTGTTATTCTCTCTTTATATATATATATATATATATATATATAAAAGAGTCTGCATCATTATTTTTATCTTGTAGGTCTTAGTTGTCTGACTGCCTTGACTTGGCAATTTGTTTTCCTTTGTTCTGTGCTTTCACAATAATATTTGAAATATATATATATATATATATATATATATATATATATTTGGATTAGTGCTACCATATTTCTGTGATGCTTAATTTTTAAACGGTATACATTACTAGTTACATAGTGCTTGTGGATGAGCAGAAAGGTTATGCAACTGGATATATTTCTTTGATGTAGTTGATGTGCATATAATGAGTATTTTTACCTCTGCGGTAATGGGATTCCACCAGGATTATCTTGTTGGGTTGGGTGCTTTATTGGAAGGGGGAGAATCACCCTCTAATTTGCAGCTTATTTAACATTACCACATACCAAGAAAATTGCATGAAAAATGTCTACTGCATAAATTATTTACATGTTATTCTGATGTGCGCATTTTGGTTTTGTTTTTCATTCAGGAAGAAATTGAGATTGAGGCAAGGGTTTTACGTGTTGGTAAGGCTGTTGGAGTTGTCAGTGTTGAATTCCGGAAGAAAAAAAGTGGGAAAATTATTGCTCAGGGGCGTCACACCAAATACCTCGCTGTTTCTAGTAAAATGTAAATGGCCACCCTACTTTGCAGCTTCCTCCTAAACTGATTACAAAATGAAAATAGTATATGTTTTATGCTGTAATGCAAATGTGAACAAATGCTATGATAAAATTACTCAATTGAACATTGGAAAAATTTTAACAGCTACGATAAACAAGTATATTTCGGTGAATGCCATGTCAGCTTTCCCTCATCTCTATTTTATATAAATATATATGACTTATTAGTCTGAGAAAATAAGAGAAATTATAGATATTATCAAATATTTGTTATGCTGCGATGATTGCCATAACACCCACAGCTGCTACAAAAATCTGATACCAGGATGAGATAAATCTATAGGAATCACTGGAAACTGGTGCCGGAGCTGGAGCTGGCATAGGACCGTCAGATTCAACATTGATGACGAGCTTCATGCCTTTGGAACAGTGATCAGAAAAGCCACAAATATACCATTTATTGCCTGGCTGGCTTAGTGTAATTGTATCATTTCCACTGTTGAAAAGATTTTGAGAAGGTACGCAGTCCTCGAACCCATTTCCATCCACTTTATACACATTATGTGGTGTCTGGTATGTAAACACTGCATATACATATACATATACAAAATAAGCTATACTACTTCTATATTATAATGTAATTATTTCTCTAATTAACTATCAATTCTTAATAAACATTCAACCAATAAAATAAAGTTTATAAATTTAGTTACCCAATTTATCACCAACATGGAAGACTTTGTCTTTAGCCCATTCGGTGTAGTTGACACCAAGTTTCCAGCCTTGATCATCCCCAACTACATGTTCTGTAGCCATGGTCACTGTAGGAAGAATGATTGCAAGAATAGCAAACTCAACCAACCTGTTAGAAGCCATTGGAGATTAATTAAGTTGATTTTAGTTACTGTTAATTAATTAATCTCCAGTAGTGTTGGTACGGTTAGGGAAGATGGGTCTTATTTATAGTTAGAATTCTTAAACAGAAATGTAAGGCAAGTTTCAGAATAAACAGCAGAACAGCAATCAGCCGGCAACAGTCGGCTGAGGAACAAAGAATATATTGCTTTATACCCGTATTTCGTGAATCATAAGGTGCAAGCTGTAAACGTTTAGCGCTTTCTGTTTGTCTATTTGATAATGTTTCCGTGATTAGCAGATTATTATTTTTGCAAACTAATAGTAATATCTTTTTTAATGGTCCGACTAGAGATTTCAACTTGAGATTTTACAGTTCTGATATTGGATCAGTACGATCAAGTTAAAACTTATTGATATTAGTTATATTGAGCATGTGATAAATTGTAATTGGTTTGATTAATGAATTTTCTCATATATTTAGTTCAGGTATTTTTTTTTTTCTTTTTATTTTTTAAAGAAAATTTCTCTCAATTTTAATGCTAAATTAATTTGTGACTAAAAATAAAGAGCCATTTGGGGCAAAATTGTTTATCCATCCTTTGGACCAAGTTCCTTACCATGCTGTATAGATATTGCCGGCCGGCTTGGGCAAGTAGAGGGAGAACTTGCCAATCTGTCCAAACGAGGCCGTTTCAAACCAAGGACTAAACCAATATTCAATAAGAAATCCAAATTAAAAATTTTGAGAAAATTAAATGATTTATCTCTTTTTTTAGGGTAAGAACATAATCTTAAAATCTATAAATTTTATGAAATTCTTTTGAAATTCCAAATTTTATTATTGAAACCCTAAACCCTAAAACCAGAATCCCAAGTGAAAAATTTATCAAAACAACTTGCAAAACTTGCACTGTAGTTTCATTCATTTTGTATAAGCAATTGAATTTAGTTCGATTAGTCGAAAACATGAAAACACTTGTGTATCTTCTTATTTTTCTTCTTCTTCCTTTTATTTTTAATATCTGAAAAAAAAAAACTAAAACTAAAAATAAAAATACGAATTCACTGGTAATCTAGCGCAGAATCTCTTTTAATCTATTTCCATGAAATATGAGCAAAAATTCTTCCTTTATTTGTAAAATTAGATTCTGCTTGATGTTGTGTATATGTTAAAAGTTACAATTTTAATATAGAATTTCTAACATTTTTCTGAAGCCAAATTGTTTATATTAATTTAAAAAAAAACAACTGAAAAAAGATAAGAGTGAATAACCAAACATCTAAATAGAAATAAATACATATTATCAATCCATCAATTGTTAATCAAATAATAGAAATTATTATTATTATTATTATTATTATTTACTAATTCAATGGATGATATACAGAAACATTGATCCATTTGAGTTTGAGCTGTTTGTGATTGGGAGCATTCGGTGCGTCCAAATTTTAGATTCAAATCTATATAATATAATCTAATACACAACTTAATCTATGCTTAAAAATATTATCTCTATAATTAACAATATGTCAACAATAATAGAATATTTTTTAGCAAGGGTTACGATTGGTATAATTTAAAATATATTGAATGCTAAGAACATTCTACTTTTAAAATACCCTAGTCTCTTTTCTCTCTTTTTATTTTCTTTCTTTCTGTAGCCACCGTATTTATTAAGTAAAGAGAGATGATTTTTGGTTATTATTGATATAAAATCACTTATCTATATCTTTTTCATCTATTTGTTTCTAAAATAAGTGGTTATTTTATATAGATCTATATTTTTTTATTTGTTTTATTTTTTGTAATTTAGTCATTTTGTTACGGCGTTTATTTTTGTCTTTTTGTTAAGATATTTTATTTCCGTCGTCTTGTTGCGCCGCTTTTGTATGTAGACGATTCAGATAGACAAAATATATTCGATCCAATACAAATATTAAATCAGATTATGGTTATCAGTATATTGCATAATTAGAATCATATGTATTATTAAATTTATAGCCTTTGAGCCGATTTATTATGTTATTAACTTGAATACGTTTACCATTTCATCTTTTATGGTTTACAGCAGATTTGTATATATTTCTATCGATCTATTGCTATAGTTTAAATCAATAAAGTTATTTTTCTTGTAAAAAAAACAAGAATTCCGATTGAATATTTGAATTTGAGATCTCACTAGATAAATATTATTAAAATAAAGCTTTATATATATATATAATAGAAAAATAACTAAGAAAATACAGAATCAAGCATTCCTCATTCCAATTGATAGTTTACGTGATACAGGATAATTCACGCCCACTCACACTCGTTGAAAAAAAAAATACAAAAAACCCTTAGAATACTAAAATTCAGAAAATTCCAATCTTCCATCACAGGAAAGCTAATCAGTAATCGCTTAGGCTTTGGAGTATAATTAATTAGGGGGCAGCATAGCAAGCTAGCCTGAAGCAGGTGGCAGCACTGTTATGAAAAGCTTCATCCCATACTCGCAGTGCTTTCCCACTCCACAAATGTACCATTTTCTTCCGGGAGTTGCCAGAACTATTCTATCGTTCCCGGTGGTCAGCGCCTCCGTAGCCGGCGGCCTAATGCAGTTCTGGAATCCAGTTCCATTCACCTTGTACACATTGTGAGCTCCAGCTTTATATTGAAAAACTGCAAAAATTAATTAATTATCATTAATACCCAACAAAAATATACATATATAAAGTTGAATATTAATTTACCAAGCTTATCTCCAACTCGGAAGTACTTGTCCTTAGCCCAAGCTTGGTAGTCAAAGTTAAGTCGCCAACCAGCTTCATCTCCTACTATGAATTCTTTACCGTAAGTGAGCGGAGGAGACGGTGGTGGGCTTGGAGCTTTTTCTTTAAGTGGGAACACTGTT